>JAUDJI010001637.1:0-10112 GCA_037389245.1 Oryzias sinensis
CAGCAGTATTTGTTACTTTAATCTATTGCTATATTTTATTTTACAGCCTCAAGCACCTCAACACCAAGTGCTGGACATTCCTCTCCATTGCGTGTCCTTTCATCTTCACCTTCAATCTCTTCTTCACCTGGATCTTCCACCATCACTTCATCACCTTCAGGAATCCAAACACCAACAATGCCAAACTGGGTAGATAGATTTGAAATACCCTGGGAGAGGTTTCCTGAAGAGCTGATACAGAACTTGGAAAGGCAGAAAAGACCAAGTGCAAGACAACGACGAGCAATGGTTCGTATTGTTGTCTCTGAAATGATGAAGCTTTGTAGGAATCCAACTAAACAAAACACTACTGAAATAGCAAAACAAATGGTGGCCAGGTATCCAAAGTCTTTTCAAGATGTGATTGATGGTGATGTTATTGGACTAGGATATCATTCTCTAGTAAAGCAACTTCAGTCAAGAGTTGAAAATGTCAAGCGACCCAACACACCAAAGGTTATAAAACGCAAAGCAGCGTCAGATAATGATGACACAGATGAAATACCTGCTGAACAAAGAGCAAGTGTTCAAGACACTTATGGCTGTGTTAGCTGGGAGCCAAAGTATTTGCCTCTCTCTGAAACTGTGGAGAGTCAGCTTGAAAAAAAAGAAGAAATGAAGAAGCTGTTCAAGAAAATGAACTACAGCGTAGATCTTGTGAAAGAACTAGTGAAGTGCACCTACTATACGCAGCGTAAAGACATCAACAAAGGGGCAAGCATCCAGAAACTCTGCGAGGAATGGCCTTTTCTCTTCAATGAGGTTGGAATGAAAGAACATTTCCAAAAACTGACTGGTGTTAATCTGATTGAGACCTTCCTTGCTAATGTTGACAAAAAGGGGGCACGTCTGCTAAACTTTCTCAAATGTGTTGATTCAAAAAAACGCAACCATGTGCTGAAAGCTCTTCTCAAGCTTCAGACGGAAAAAGGTCAGTCCACCGGATGCTCACAAGAAATCATTGAGATGCTGCTTCTGTTGCTTGTTCACTTTGATGAGAATGAACGGCTTCTGTTCCGCTGTGTTGAGATGACAAGCCATTCAGAAGATGTGGAGATGGACAGCGTACCACCAACACCCTTCATCATTGTCTGTGGTAAGTAACTAAAAAAAAGTTTTTTTTTTTCTGGTGTAACCACATGACTGTAGACGTTTGATATCCAGGTGCTTGACACTGGCTAACAGTAACTGTGTTTCCATAATACACATGCAAAACTTTATCAAAAGATTTTTTTTAACAATACCACATGACAACTTTTGATGGGCTGTGTGACTTCTTGTGGCGTGCCACAAGTGTCTCACTCCCCTTCATTCTTTTTGCGCTTTCTCAACTAGTATCAAGCCTTTGATCAGGATTCTGTCAATTTTTTTCTCTTTCAGGTTCCTCCTGCTTCTCTGCTGAAACATTCATGCTGAGCATCGACAAGCAGATTGTCAATGACAACATCTCATCCTTCACCTCCGCCATTTGCCTAATGTTTGGGAGTTATTACTGTTTCAATATACACTACCCTGTGGAACTTCGTTCAACACTGGAGTTCCTCCAAAGGTAACATGCATTTTTTTTAAACATTTTTGTGTGAATTTGTCAGATTTAGCAATTTGATATCAAAACACAGATGTTTAAAACCGTCTATATTTTGTGTTTTTCATTATTTGAAGGTGTTTCTTTTCGATTAATCCCGAGAGAGGCACGAAGGTTGAGTGCAAGAAGAAAAAAGTGTTCTCAGTCAACCCCAGAGTCCTAAGTCTCATCACAGACATTGCTGACCATGAATGGATCTAGAACTACCCATCTTTTGTGGAACAACTTGGAGCTGGATTACATACTTTGAGGATGTTCTTCTGTTAATGGAAGCGTTACAGTTTGGAATGTGAGTTGGACGTTTTTGATTTTGATGCATTTTTTAAGACACTTTATGTGGAAGTACTGATTAGAACTAATTGGAAGAACTTGCTCAGCTATCTCAGTGCCTCAAGTGGGATTGTAATGTTTTCTTTTGGTTTAAATTTTGATTTTGGTAAGTTTTTAGCTTTGACGCCATGTTTTTTGACAGTTAATCGGTCTTGACCTTTGAACCTGCTTATGTGCAGTTACATCTCTGAGCGGGTGTATTGTTATGCTTCTAGTTTGGTTTTCCACAAGTAAAAGAACTTTTTTTTTAATTGCTTATTCTTGATGTCAATGAGAAAATTATTTGGTTTATTGTGGAAAAATCCAAATATCTGATGTTCTTCTTCAGATATTAAATAAAATACTTAAATTGAAATCTGACGTGGACATTTTGACTTGTGCTGTATTAAATAATCTATACTTCGTGTATTAGGCTTGCAGATGAGAATGACTAAAAGTACAGATGTATGAAAAGTTTTGTAGTTTCTGATAACGGCAATTAAACTACAAAGTTGGTTAGATATTTTAATTCTATTTAAAAAAAAATTCTATACATAAATAATTTGTCATTTAAGCTGCCAGGATTTTATCATAAAATTAGCATTAAGAAAAGTTAAAGTTATAGTAATTTTACAGAATTTTCTTTTATAAAATCATTTTCATTGTAACTTTTACAGGTAGAAATTTTTGTTTTTATTGACTTAGCTTTATTTTATTGTTTATTAAGGGTGAAATATTGATTTTTTTTTTTTTTCCTTTAAGTAAAAACATTTTTTTTCTAGAGTGAAATGTCAACTGTATGACAGTTTTTTTTTTAGCGTGAAATCAACAACAAAAATATGTTCATGCCGTAAAAATGGAAAAATGTTTCACCGTAATTTTTACGGTACTTTTCTGGCAACCACAGCTGCCAGCGTTTTACCGTAAAAATTATGGGTTATTTTTTATTTTTCTTCAAGTAAAAACATTTTTTTCTACAGTGATATATCAATTTTTCATCAAGTAAAAACATTTTTTTCTACAGTGAAATTCTGATTTTTCTTCAAGTAAAAACATTTTTTTCTACAGTGAAATTTTGATTTTTCTTCAAGTGAAAACATTTTTTTCTACAGTGAAATATCGATTTTTCATCAAGTAAAAACATTTTTTTCTACAGTGAAATTTTGATTTTTCATTAAGTAAAAACATTTTTTTCCACAGTGAAATATTGACTGTACGACAGTTTTTGATCGTAAAATCTACAACAAAAATACGTTCATGCCGTAAAACGAAAAAATGTTTCACCGTAGTTTTTACGGTATTTTTCTGGCAACCACAGCTGCCAGCGTTTTACCGTAAAAACTACGGGTTTTTTTTTACAGTGTGGCGCGTCGGCGTCCCCCCGGCGCATGCATCTAGCGCTCCGGTCCCCCCCCCGATGGAGCGCTGTAGCCTCACAACCTCGGATGGTTGTGAGGCTACAGCATTACGGCGTCTGCCACCGTTTGCCGCTCACGTGCCTTTTTGGCATTAGTAATGCCCACACTGTGCCCTCCAAACACTTTTCTCCTCTTTTCCACCTCGCCAACGATAACTTCTACTTCACATTGAGTTAAGTTACGTTTTTTTGATTTCCTCTCTGTGTTTGCCATGATTTAGCAAGCCATGAATATTTATTTGTGGGCGTTTCACGGACTATTTATGGGCAACTATGGGCGTGTCATTAAGCCGCAAAAGCTGCGCTGCATTTAGAATCGGTTGTGATTTATAAAGGGAAAGATGCGTAGGATGTGCGTGCGCACGGTTTTATAAATCCGAATATTTCTGTGCGTACGCACGTCCTATGTTTCATCCGTACGCCACTTCTGACGCAAATCCTACGCAAAGTTTTATAAATGAGGCCCCAGGATCCTAACCGCTGTTCTAAAACAAGCTTCTCAAAACTCTACATGACATCCGTGGTGCAGTGGTAAGACAGGTTCGATTCCCTCCTTACTCGCTCATGTGTTGAAGTATTCTTGGGCAAGACACTGAAAGCCACCTTGCCTCTGATGAAAGCTTGGCACCAGTGTTCGGCAGCAGAGCTGCTATCAGTTTGAGTGTGAATGTATGAACGGGTTTGTGACTGTAAAGCGGTTTGACCTTCAAGGAAGGTAGAAAGGACAGATGATAGATGATCTCTAGATGGTGGGGATGAAATGTTCAACCAGGGATCGGTTGAACATAGCAGAAGACATCAGCTAACTCACTGCTGCAGGCTTTCAGGAAGCGTCCACAGATCAGGGGCCTCATTTATAAAACTTTGCGTAGGATTTGCGTCAGAAGTGGCGTAGGGATGAAACATAGGACGTGCGTACGCACAGAAATATTCGGATTTATAAAACCGTGCGCACGCACATCCTACGCATCTTTCCCTTAATAAATCACAACCGATTCTAAATGCAGCGCAGCTTTTTGCAGCTTCATGACACGGCCATAGTTGCCCATAAATAGTCCGTGAAAAGCCCACAAATGAATATTCATTGATTGCGAAACCATGGCAAACACCGAGAGGAAAGCAGAAAAACGTAACTTCACTCAATGTGAAGTAGAAGTTATCGTTGGCGAGGTGGAAAAGAGGAGAAAAGTGTTGTTTGGAGGGCACAGTGTGGGCATTACTAATGCCAAAAAGGCACGTGAGCGGCAAACGGTGGCAGACACCGTAATGCTGTAGCCTCACAACCATCCGAGGTTGTGAGGCTACAGCGCTCCATCGGGGGGGGGGGGGACCGGAGCGCTAGATGCATGCGCCGGGGGGACCGGAGCTCCAGATGCACCGGGTGACACGCGTGGTTCCTCCGAGTGCTCCTCTGTAACCCCGGGCCCAAAAGCCCGCAGAGGTCCAAAAGGACGGCTCGATGAAGTCGGAACCGGCTCATAAGCCACTCGTCCTCGTTTGCCAGCAAGTCTTGTTGCTGTCTAAAGATGCGTTGACTCAGAATTCTTCCATTTGCCACATCTTCTAAGAGCGCAAGATCAGCCATTGTGCGTCATTACGCATTGTGATGGGGCATTTTATTTTCATCCATTTAATTACATCTGACAAGCTACAGATGTCGGTAATAATCCACGTGGAAATGGGAAATTGTTCAGCGCAAATGTAATTTCTTGTTGCTTTCTGAATGGTTGAGACATACGCCATACATTGTTTTTTCAGAAATAAAACAAACTTAAGGCATATGCATGAATATCATAATTCCATAGCTTATGAAGAAATGTTTTAATATGAAGACAAATTTCCCCAGTGGACAATTAGTACGTCTGTCCGTCCGTGCGCACGCCCGCACCTATCTGCTCCGCCAGACGAACACATTGACGAGAATATCAGTTTTGTACATTATTTCGTTCTGTTGACTATATTATTTATGAGGATGAATTGCACAACATGCCAATATTGCAGAACATATTTCACTTTTCTTTCTGCAAATATGTGTTCATTTGAATTTCTGTTGTAATTTTCGTTTGATCTTTTTTGTTTGTTTCACTGCTGATCGATCAAATGGGTGTTCGTGTAGGCTGTTAATTGTAAGACTTGCTTTGTGAAGTCTTCATGTTATTTATGAGAGGCAGTATTGTCATTTTCACTTTCACGTGTTTCTTCCATCTGCCGACCGTGTCGCCGTTTCTCATTTCACCCGTTTTTGTGCGTACGCCTGGGTCAGAGCTTGCGTGAAGGACCGCACATTTTCCCGTCAAGTTTGCTTTTTATAAATCTTAACTATTGCGTAGAGAGTGGCGTACGCCTTCTTTTGTGCGTACGCAACGTTTATAAATGAGGCCCCTGGTCTGGTCAGGGTACTTTTGGAGCTTTTATCCCTTTCATGGAGTCATGGAGGAGGGCTTAGTAGAGAGCTCCTCCCTCTCGAGGGTGTTATCACCCTGATTAAGCCTATGGGGTAAAATGGTTTAAACCCTCAGCCACCCGGACATTGGATTGAGCGCTTGGCAAAGCTAGGATGGAGCTGGTGGGAAGAACAACCCCCACTGAGTGCAGTCAAAGCAGCCCTGGAGTTATTATGGGATGAGGACAACATTGTGGTCAGCAGTGCTGAGTGAGGAGGTTAGATGTATTTTTTAACATTCTTCCAGGTCAGGTCGGCCAGGAATAAAGTTCAGTACTGGCTGAACATATTTAGAAAAGTATGTGTAAATAGTCACTTTAACAGAAAATAAATAAAAGCTCACTCAGAAGAATGTTAACTGCAGCTTTGTTTGTTTTCAACAGAACTCTGCTACTTCTTTTTCTACACCTGTTTCCGCTATTTTAGATAGTGCTGCATACATCAAAATGATTACTTCTGATTGAATGTGTGGTGGATATAAATATTTGCTATTATCTGTACATTTATTCAGGGGCCCATGTACACAGTTCATTTGTAATCTGATCTTTGATCAGATTACAAATGAACTTTGCACATACACGCAGCTTTATCCATTTTGAAACCCAAGTTACAACAGACTATTTAACATATGGAGCCAAGGGACACAAATCCACTCTGGGGGGGTCACAGGAGCCACTTGGACCAAACACAATCACTTCTTAGTAGGCACACCAGTCCAACTGCTCGTTAACACAAATATCCAATCAGTTAATCACATGGCAGTGACCCTATGCCTTTATGCATGTACGTGGTCCAGACGATCTCCTGCAGTTCAAACCGAGCATCAGAATGATGAAGAAAGGTGATGGAAATGACTGAACGTGGCACGCTTGTTGGTGCCAGATGGGCGGGTCTGAGTATTTCAGAAACTGCTGATCTGCTGGGATTTTCACCCACAACCATACAGTGGGCGGCCGTGGTGCAGCGGTAGGGCGGTCGACCCATGATCGTAATATTACAGGTTCGATTCCCGCCTTGCACGCCCATGTGTCGAGTGTCCTTGGGTAAGACACTGAACCCCACCTTGCCTCTGGTGGGAGGTTGGTATGAAGGTAAAAATGTGTCAAAAAGAACGCACTTGTAGATTTGATTTGAGAACTTGTAATATAGAATCTGAATACTTGTGCATAAAAAATCTGCATCTGTGTGTAAAAATCTTCTGCTGTGAACTGAAAAATTTCCAATTGCATGTGTTCATTTAGAGTTACAACTTCAAATCTGTGATTACAACTGCTCAAATGTGCTTCAGCGTGTGCTCCAATCTGATGCCGCAAATCACAGGTGCGCTACAACTGCACTCTGAATTCTGACACATTCCTTGCAAGAAACTTGTGTCAAAAGTGATCTGTGTCCGAAAATGGAACTAGGGGGGGAGGGAGGGTAAGAGGAGGCGGAGTCAACCAATCAGAGTGCAGGATTCGGAGAACTTGGTCAAGTTAGAAATATCTTCACAGATTCACACTTCCTGCTTCAATAACTCTTCTGATAAACGTTCAAATGTGACAGCAAGTCTCTCAATCATTTTGTATGAACACAGAGAGTGAACTAAAAATGCATTTCTACAGAAAAAACTTAGTTTTCTCCTGCATTTTAATGAGAAATGATCTCTTCGTGCTTTAAATGCAGACATGCAGCTAGACGGCTGCGAATGGACAGGATCAGGAAGATGATCATCTTTGTTGTAGCAGGACAACAGGGCCAGGGCTATTGAGCAGCTTTATTATAAATCATATGGATAAACATTTGAAAAAAATATATTAGATTAGATAAACGCATTCTCCGCGACGTTCCACGCGGCGGGGCGCGGCTGTGGCGGACTCAGCCCGCTGAGCGACGGCTGGGTATGCGCGAGCGACAGGCGTGCTCCGCCGTCGGTCAGCGGGATCCTTGCTTCTTCTTTCCTCCGCTGAGCGAGGGCGTAGACGTCGCCGTCTGTCAGCGGGATCCTTGCTTCTTATTTCCTCCGGAGCTCGGCCGCTGAGCGAGGGCATATAGCGTCACACCGCTGCCAGCCGCCGAGCTCCGCGGAGGAAGGAGAGGCCGAAGGAGAGACCGAGGATCCCGCTGGATGAGCGCGGAGCACCCGCGAGCGACAGGCGTGCTCCGCCGTCGGTCAGCGGGATCCTCGTTTCTTCTTTCCTCCGCGGAGCTCGGCGTCTGGTCGCGGTGTCGCGTACCAGCGACACGCTACGCCCTCGCTCAGTCAGCGGCCAGCCGTCGCTCAGCCGTCTGAGTCCGTCACAGCCGCGCGCCGCCATAAATCCATAAATACATCCATAAATCCACACCACAAATTAAAACACACATTTTCTTTTTTGTAGTGTGAATGCACTGCTTTTTGAAATTCCATTGTTTTCTTAGATTGTAACTCCCATCTCTGTCCTTGATCATTTGCTGTAAGTTTATTGGATGTAAGTTTTTTCTGTCTTTATATACATGATTGGAGCCGTTTTCAGTTTCACTAGATCCCAGAGTTTCAATAAACATGACTTGAAATTCGTACATTCAAATGTGTCCCATACACCATGAATTATTCCAATAGCTTTTTTGTAAGATATAGAAACACTGTAGGTCTGTTTTATAAGTATTTCCCCAAACACTACACTACACTGTACTATAAATATGGTAGTATTATGAATGTATATATTAGTAAATGTGCTTTGTGAGTGTATGACGCGTTCTCCCCAACTTTGCTCTGCTTTTAGCAACTTTAGCTCTGACCTGCTTTATTTGCGGTTTCCAGCTTGTTTTGTCGTCCATAATTACTCCAAGGAACTCTATTTTAGTTACTCTTTCCAGAACATGATTATCAATAGCAACTTTGATTTCCAAATCTGCAGGAATGTGGCGATTTCCACAAATAATGAATTTAGTTTTGTTAACACTGAGTGACAGTTTATTTTTGTCAAACCATTGTTTTAGTTTCCCTAATTCTGTATTTACTATTTTGACTACTTCACTAACATTCTCCCCTGTACAGACTATAGTAGTGTCGTCGACATATAAAAAGTATTTGAGTGTATTTGATACTAAGTGGATGTCATTAATGTAGAGGATGAACAGTATGGGACCTAATATTGACCCTTGTGGAACTCCATAGCTTAAATTTAGCAGGGATGATTTACAGTTATCCAGTTGGACAAACTGCTGCCTGTTATTAATGTAACTGTTTAGCCATTTTAATGCTGGTCCTCGTATTCCATATCTTTTTCAAATACTTTATCTTCTGTCGTTTGACAAATGAAAAATTGGGCATGCAAAATTATTCAGCCCCCTTTGTAGCACCAGCTTTGGCTGGGATTCCAGCTTGGATTTTGGTTTCATCTTACCAGAGCTCCTTCTTCCACATGTTTGGTGTGTCTCCCAGGTGGCTTGTAGCAAACTTTAAACAACACTTTTTTATGGATATCTTTAAGAAATGGCTTTGTTCTTGCCACTCTTCCATAGATTAGTGCCGTATGCGACCGATTGCTGTCCTGTGGACAGACTCTCCACCTCAGCTGTAGATCTCTACAGTTCATCCAGAGTGATCATGGTCCTCTTGGCTGCATCTCTGATCAGTCTTCTCCTTGTTGGAGCTGAAGGTTTAGACAGACGGCTGGGTCTTTGTAGATTTGCAGTGGTCTGATGCTCCTTCCATTTCAATATTATCGCTTTCACAGTGCTCCTTGGGATGTTTAAAGCTTGGGGAATCTTTTTGTAATCAAATCCGGCTTTAAATTCTCCAGAAAAGTATCTTGGAGCTGCCTGGTGTGTTCCTTGTTCTTCATGATGCTCTCTGCACTTTAAAGTGACATCTGAGACGATCATAGAGCAGGTGTATTTATACGGAGACTTGATCATGTACAGGTGGATTCTATTTATCATCATTAGCACTTTTATATGTTAACAAGTTGAAATATCCAATAGATTTTGTTTCACTTCGTGATTGTGTCCCACTTATTGTTATTCTTCACAAAATATCACAGTTTTATATCTTTATGTTTGAAGCCGGAAATGAGCCAAAAGATTGAAAGGTTCAAGGGGCTAAATACTTTTATGAGGCACTACAGTGACTGATGGATGCACTGAATATTGTCATCCTGTGATTTCAAATTAAAAGTTTAGTGAAGAAGTTACTTTAGATTAATTTTTACTGTGTATTCAGAGCCAGTATTTTTTTGTCTAACATTTATTTTTAGCTTCACATTCCAGCTGTTTTTATTAAAATCAAACAACAAGGACGGTCATAGCTTCAGTTAACGCTTGACACCAAACTGTCAGGTTGGTCATTCTCAGTT
>JAUDJI010001639.1:0-10107 GCA_037389245.1 Oryzias sinensis
CTACAAGCCAAAGAAACTGAGCTGTGATGCCCGGGTCACTCATGCCATGGGAGGATTTAAGCAAAACATCAAACCTCAGGAAGAAATGCTCTTTCAGAGGTGAGCTGGACATCTGCATACATTCTGTCAGGATGGTGTAAATGTTTTGAAGTCCACATAGATTTTTTTCACTGTCTAATTTTGTACAGAAGGTGATGGAAACAGCGGCACTTCAGTCTCTCTGTGACCCAGTTGATCTAATGAATCTAATCTTGTTATTTCATCTTTATTTGTGATTTCTTTACATTTACCAAATGTCCAAATGTTTCTGAAAATGTAATTTAGATTGACTCAAATCTCTCAAATGACTTTTCCTGCTGATTAGTGCATGTGATCTGTGAAATTTCCTCTGCTTTAATTCAGTGGCATCAATATGAAGGTGTCCATTCCTCCATCAACCCATCCCAACATTAATGTGCACCCAAGAGAAGGTAAAACCTATCAGTCTCTTCGTTGGGTTTTCTAGGTTCAGAGAACAGCAATCCAAGCTCCTTCTCTGACCTCCTACAGCCCTTTGAATACAGAGATCCAGTCTCTGTAGTGTGTCCTGAAACTGTTTCAGTGACAATAACACGAAAGAATAAATCTCCTTTACTTTGCATTTATTGTGATCAAAGTCTAGAAACACCTTAATGAAATATTGTTACATTTTAAATAGCAATCAGGAGACTAGAACAGAAATAATGAGTTTTCTCGCAGTTCATCAGAACCACAGGCTGTTAGTCTGATCCACCAGATCTTTCCTTCATTCTGTAGGTCACAATTAAAGACTGAAAATGAGGTTGATCAGTGTGATTTCTGTCATGTTACCCCAGAAACAAGCCAACACCTGTTTTTTTCATGTCCAGTGATCCAAAGATTCTGGCAAGATTTTCATTACTGGCTTAGTCAAAAAATTAACAACATACAATTCACAGAAAAATATATTTTGTTTTATAACAGTAAGTTGCCAAAAGAGTCAACAAACTTAGTGAACATCCTCCTTCTTTTGGGAAAATATCATATCCATAAGAAAAAGTGGAAAAAAGATCGGCCGAACCTCCTGTGTTTTCAAAATGAAGTCAAATTGTATTTATCCTCATTGAAATGTATTCACAACTCAAATCCTTTCATTGATGACATTTGTAACTCTGCTACAGAATGGTTACAAATCTAGGGTCCAAATTGTTGATTGCCTTGTATTTTAATTTATGCTGATTTCTTTTAATATCTTTTATACATGATACTTTGTTGTTTTGTGTTTTTTTTTATCTTTGTTTTTGAAAAGAGCTGTGCCTTGCATCTTTGTGTGTTGCGTCTGCGAGAGTTTTGTAATGATTATATTTCAATAAAAGAAAAAAAAAATTAAAGACTGAAAAGGAAAACTTCCTGCTTGAGATTCAGATAATGAGTTATGCATTAGTTACATTTACTGAGACATGTAAACTGATCAACTTTATGTGTATGTATACACCATCTGTTATTGACCTTTTCCTTCCTTTCAGATCAAACCAGGGGGATCGGTGACATTGTGAGGACAGAACCTTCTGGTTATTACTATCGTGGTGCCTGGAGACCACTAGATGGAACCAAAGTACACCAGTTCAATTCCTCCACAGCAGTCAGTCAGTGTCTGAGAGGGAAGGGGCTCCACCTGTTTGGAGACTCCACCATCAGACAGTGGTTTGAATACTTAATCGCATCATTTCCAGGTATCTGTCCATCAGGGTGAGATTTTCTCAGAATTGAAATGTTTTGTTACAAACCTGTTTTTCTTCAAGATCTCAAGAATTTTGACCTGCACAGCTCCAAACAAGCTGGACCTCTCCTGGCCTTGGACTACCCAAACAACATCTTGGTGACTTACCGCTGCCACGGTCCTCCTCTCCGTTTTGCTGATATTCCTGTGACTCAGTTGCGTTACATTGCCAATGAACTAGACCACATAGACGGAGGCCCCAACACTGTCGTAGTCATTGGTGTCTGGTCGCACTTCAGCACTTTTCCTGTTGATGTTTACATTCGGCGTCTCCAGAGCATCCGTAAGGCGGTGGTGCGGCTGCTGTCCAGAGCGCCACGAACGCTGGTGGTCATCCGGACAGCGAACCCCAAAGCTTTGACCATCTATGAAACACTGACCAACAGCGACTGGTATTCTATACAGGGGGATAAGCTGCTACGGGCCGTCTTCAAAGGACTGAATGTCCATCTGGTGGATGCTTGGGAGATGGTCCTGGCCCACCACCTGCCACACAACCTTCACCCACAACCGCCCATCATCAAAAACATGATTGATGTTCTCCTGTCTTACATATGCCCTCCACTAACAGACCAAACCAGGGTAAATCACTAAAACAGGCAAGAATAGAAGAAGTGGGCTGTGATGTTGAGGAACTCTTGCACTTTAGGACAGAAAACCTTCTACGGTGCAATAGAACCAAGGCAGGGTTAGAAATCCAACACAAAGCACAGCGATGATTTTAGACCTGAGGATGGAGCAATGTTTACACATTACTTATTGGACAAAGTTGTCCATGAAGTTTTCAATAACATACTTTCTAGTTTTTTTTTTAGAAAGGTTTTAATGTTTTTTTGAGTTACAATGAGTTGTCGTTTGTCAACACTGCATCAACACTTTTATCACTGAGTGCCAAAAGGATTGTGAGTTGTGAATCATGGGATTTTTACTTTACTCAGTTAATTTTTCAACTTAATGTATTTCTGTTTTACAAAAGAAGAGAAAAACACACAAACCTAAAAGTTTGAACAAAACTTAATGTAACTAAGAGCACAATGTTTACACTGTAGAGGAAGTCTGGATCTTGCAATGGATTCTGGTATCATATCACTTTTTTAAACTATTGCCATGAATTTCTCGAATGTCTCATGTTTGTGAAGGATTTGTATTTCTATTTCCTTAAAACTGTTTTTAAACAACTTTTATTTGGTAATTATTGTCTTAACTTTGTACGCGTTTTCTTACAAATGTTTAAGGAGTTTAACTATTTATGATAAAATAATATTTTTATAACACTGTTTTTGATTGTGTTTTTCGCACTCATTTCACGTTTTTACAATAATCTGTAAGGGTGAAGTGAGGGGAGCATTGAAGAGGATGAAGAGCAGAAAGGCACGTGGTCCTGGTGATTTAATTGTAGAGGTATGGAAGTGTCTAGGAGAGATGGCAGTGGAGCTTTTGACTGGGCTGTTCAACAGGATCTTAGGAGGTGAGGAGATGCCTGAGCAATGGAGAAGTGTGATGGCACCCATTTTGAAATGAACTGAAGCAGGGGGGCTCCAGGAGACCAGTCTCTGCACAAACCTCTAACAAAACATATTAAAGGTTTTGGAGATACAGTCAGATTGGCCAGACTGAGATGATTTGGACAAGTCCAGAGGAGAGACAGTAAATCTATTTGTAGAATGATGCTGAGTCTAGAGCTGCCAGGTAAGAAGAGGAAGGCCAAAGAGGCTTATGGAAGCAGTGAAGGAAGACAGAAAAGAAGAAAGAATGCAGAAAACAGGGTTAAGAAGCTGACTGCGGCATTAAACAATTATTATTAAATTATTATTATTTACATCAGTTTGAAGCACACTTATCCAAAATAACTACTGTGAGATTTTACCCATTCAATCCTACGATTCAATCCTATGAATCCAGTTCAATCCCAGCTGGGGGAACTGAAAAAGAACATTTCTGTGTGGAGTTTGCATGTTCCCCCTGTACATGCGTGGGTTTTCTCCAGGGACTCCCACCATCCAAGAACATACTTCAAGTTACCAGGACAGGCTCTGGTGACCCTGAAAGGGACAAAACAGAAGAAAATGAATGTTTTGCTGTTTTAATAAATTGTTGTTGTGATCTTTAAACGTTTTTGTTTTGAGTGATTTTATGATCTGCTTTGCACTTCAGGGCCATCATAGGAAAGTAAACTCAAACAGCTGAACATACGTTCATGTTGGCACCAGAAGAAAACAATTAAAATCACATTTTGGCAACAATGGCAGCACTGTTTGTGTGGTTCTACACAAAACATACATCAGCGTTACATTTCGATCTTTCGAGAAAATGGAACACACCATTGTTGCGAACGTGGTGAGTGTTTTGTGAAGTACTTGTAAGGCTTTGTACAGCTTATGTCGTGCGGGTGATGATGTCACATGGTGCCTTTTGCCCACACTTTAGTTGTCGTTGAAGCGTTACTCACAACAGCTGTTATGGATGAATACGTTGACAAAAATTAGAAAAATCTGCATGGTGCCCACATTTGCGGCATATCCCACTCCCTTACACAGTCAGTAGAATTCGGGGAAAGGGGGGGGGGGTATTAAAATGCCTGCATCACGTACTTCTCCCTTACGTTATCCTTGTGTGTTGACCAGTTTTCACCCATAAGGGTAGTTGTGACTAAGACAAAAGAACAAAAGTGAAAGTCAAAAAGTGCTTCTGGCTCAGCCTAGCTTCAGTGTTCCCCAACGATACTACAAAAAACTACCTGAAAACCAATCATTCTGAAGTAAAAAATTAATTTTTCCAACATGATGGAGACCAGGGAGTGGATCCGGAGGAGAAAAAAACACAGATATCCAATCCACTTTATTTATATGGCACATTTCAGTCAGACAACTCTTGCAGTAAGAAATATTTATTTGACATTTTCCACATTCTTTAAGTTGGCATTCACATCTTNCGTTTGGCATAAGGCTCCGTTCAATTCCATGAGAAATTTCCATAAAAGTTTCGGGTAACAAAACCCCCAACACTAAAATCATCCAGAAGAAGAAAAATGTGAATGTATAATCAGTGTGTAATAAAATGGGGTGTGTTTTCGGCAGCATTCCATTTTCATTTCATTTCCCAGTATGACTGCTATGTGTGACCCGGCACCATTGACCGTTGGGCCGCCCCCGTTCGAGTACAGCGCCATGAAGGGAACATGCTATCTAGTGGATCTGCTATGTGTGACCCAGCACCATTGACCGTTGGGCCGCCCCTGTTGGAGTACAGCGCCACGAAAGGAACATGCTATCTGTTGGATCTGCTATGTGTGACCCGGCACCATTGACCGTTTGGGCCACCCCCGTTCAAGTACAGCGCCACGAAGGGAACATGCTAACTAGTGGATCTGCTATGTGTGACCCAGCACCATTGACCGTTGGGACGCCCCCGTTCGAGTACAACGCCACAAAGGGAACATGCTATCTAGTGGATCTGCTATGTGTGACCCGGAACCATTGACCGTTGAGCCGCCCCGTTCGAGTACAGCGCCATGAAGGGAACATGCTATCTAGTGGATCTGCTATGTGTGACCCGGCACCATTGACCATACGGTCCCTCCCGTTTGTGGAAACCACTAGAGGAACATACTATCTGAAAGAGAGAGGGAAAGAAATAAAAGGGGAGCCAACATAAAGTTACTCATACCTGATCTTAGAACGTAAGCTCACTTCCGCAAAACGCTGTGCGGAACTATAATTTAAACAGCCAAACAACCCGTATGATACACTAACTTAACATCCAATCCAAAGCTTCCGATGGCGTATTATGACATGCTTAACAGCCATTATTCAAACTTCTATAAAACTAAGAACAAGCTTGATGGCCATAAACTTCTTCCATTTTGGCAACTATATATACACGAGCTTAATTAACATCCATTATTTCGAAGCTCCCAACGACAGTACAACGAACGAGCTTAATAGCCATAATTTTCTCCATTTGGCATACCAATTATAAGCGCTCAAGGAACACCCATTTAATTGAGGTTCCATCCAAATATTAAGAACGAGTTCAACGCCCATAATTACTATGCTTCAACGCCCATAATTACTATGCTTCATTGGCATACTACAAACAAATGAGCTTAAGAACCAAATTCGAGCTCCGCGCATACTATGATATAACTAAGAACAACCTAAATTTTGAGGCTTCCACCTGGCTATGATTTTCTTTTAACATCTATAATCGAATAATTTACATTCATTCTGCTGTTGACATTGATTGTTTAATTCAGTCAAAAGTGTCATTGGAATGCAGAGGAGGTCCACCGCCCCGTCACTTTCAGTGCAGCAATAGGTACGTCGAGCAGTCATCGTTGCAGCACCAGATCAAGGAATGCATGGGTGACATCATTTCCTGGAAACGGAGAAGCTGATTGGGGCGTAGGGGTTCGCAGGCTCAAGATGCGATGCATAGATAAAAACAAAGCAGTATTAGTCTTGACAAGAATATATAAATAACCCAGAAACTGATCAGTTTCAAAATATTGAGATAAATGAAATAACAGTGCTTTTAAAAAACAAATCAGAGAAAGTGAATTTAGTAGATAGTTAAGGTAAAGACCCATTGTGGATTTATCGCACCCTAGAAACCACCATAATTACAAATTCCAACAGTGAAATGATAGTGAAATATATAACCTGCACGAAATCTTAACACCAATTTTTTATATACTCCAATGATAAGAAAAGTAACCTTTGACAGTTTCAGAGGGACGCACCTTCAGGAGGCCATCGAGGAGTAGGTGATGGGAAGAGTAGCCAAGGAGATTTGTAGATGAGGAAGGTCAACATCCCACGTAGCAAAGGATTACAGCTCGGCTGGATTTGATGCTTTGTATTTAATATTAGTGGTTCTCAAATTGGTGGACAATAAAGTACAGACTACTGAAATTTTCATTAGCCAAGGGCGTCTGGATACTGCAAAAGAGAACTTGAGAGCCATGAGGGATCATAGGTTTTGATAGTATTTTTTCTAGACTGAACCTTAAGCATTTACAGGCGGAGTATAACAAGCCTCTAAATGGGGATGCATCTAGCAGAGTGTCATCTGCTTAAGCAAGCCAGATAGAAGACTGACTTGTGGACACAAGATTTAACTCTTGAACTAAGCTTGAGAGCGCAAGCTGTATATTTCCTACGGTCAGGGTAGAAATTGCTCAAGGTGTTATTTAAACATTAACCAAGTCAACCGATGACACAATACTATTATTCACTATTGAAACAGCCTTAATATAATCTCCAAGGATGAAATAACCGGACGACCCCTTAAAAACCATCAGAGCTGTAGATTCTGGCGGCCGGACAAACACAAACCACTCCACCAGAAGAAGCAGCCTCAGAAGAACAAGTGGAGGGAGCCTGAAGACACGAATGTCATCATAACAAAACCACTCCAAGCATAGAGAGGGAAAGATCAAACGCAAAACACGGAAATTCAGAACAGGAACACGGGGCCCAGGATCAAACTACCCAGAACAAGAACACAAGATGAACGGACGACCATAGGACCAAAGCCACAGCAAATGTCAGGTGGCCCAATTATTGACAAATCATATTCAACCAAAAAAAATGAATAAACGACACGCTGCACAAAAGCTAGAGATGACATAATGGGGAGAGACAAGCATCAATAAACCATCCAGATCCATAGAAAAAAAATAAATCCGGATGGGCGGAGGACCATACATTAAAGACAACGTGGAAACCCAGATTCAAGTTTTTTCCACAGAGATTCAAAAGACCAGGGATACAGCGGAAAGTTGGCCACCAAGAAATCATCAATAACTCGCAAAAATCAGGGGTACCCATCGCCTACAAATATCCAGTACAGGGCTTCTGATAATAAAGTCGATATTATGAGGACTACCACGACAGCGGAAAGGTAAACCGACAAACACTTCGAGCGCCAACTGAATGCCAAGAGACGCCACTGAGAGGCATGGAGGCAGAACAGTGAGACCATCAGTGACAGTCATCCTCAGCCTTATATCGCGTTCGGAGGAAAATCGTGGAGACAGCATGGGCAGCTGAAGAAAATATATACTAATCCTGAAGGCGCATGGGGAACCAGGCCACTGATGCCCAGAAGATGAACTGTAAGACGCTAACAGGTCCAGATCAAGTCACGTCAACCTGAACACTTCCCAGGGGCCACCCTCAGTGGCGGCTTTGAAAACGATGCCCCGGAAGAATCCATCACATAGCCCCCACAAACCTCCAAACCAAACCAGAGAGAGAATAACAAATTAACTGTCCAGCCGAGAAAACAAGGCCGCGACGAGACTAACACACTCACTAATGCGGCCGACGCAAGTCCCTGAATCCAGGGCAGGACCCACTGGGGTACACAGAGCGGGGAAAAACAAGCGGAGCAGAACCAGATGCAGAAGGTGCGGGGGCAACGAACGAGGATCGCTGAGTGAATAAAATGAGCCATAGATGCTGCATAAGAGAGACCAATCATAGGGAAAATGTCCACAGAGCAGAGACGGGTCCAAGAGACACTGATTCACATTCTGACTAACCAGCAGCTACAACAACGAAGAAATTAAACAGAAGAACCGCCATAATAATAAAGCCAGCATCAAATTAAAAATATGCAAGATTCACACTCAGCTCCCAAAGAACAAAACAGCAACAGAAAAAAAAATGCTAATAGTCACAAAGAATTAAGCCAGCATGAGAAACCTGTCCAAACAAGGACTGCCAGCCTTCACAACCACAGAAAAGACCCCACAACCCCTGAAACAACAACCGGACGACGCAGAACTACGCAGCAGAAAATGAATCAGAAGTGCATCATGAAGGACCATGAGACAAAACTACAATTCCCGGGCTCCTTAGGGGCGTGACGTCGCCGAAGTAAACAGGAAGCAAGAACGCAGCCTTAGAAAACTACACGGGAAAAGAACCGCATGCCGCTCACCGTAAGAATTCGGCTGACCATGGCAGACGAGAAGACCCGGACTGCTCCTGATCGGGGGCCACGGACATCCCGAACATCGCGGAATGCACACCCCCTGCAGATGCACGCGACCGCGGCAAAACGAACGCGCTGTGCGCCGTCAGCCGCCCGCTGATCGCCGCAAAAGGAGAGCAGATGTGCCGAAACGAAAACCCCACATTGGAAAAATGGGGATCATCCATCCAAAGTACGGGGGAACACAGCAAGACGCCGAAAGAGAAGGAGACCCGCGGGCACGGAGATCGGCGAAGAATGAGCGCTGAAGGTAAGAAAGAGAATTAAAGCTACAAGTAGCATTTAGCGGGCCCGAGCACGTCCGACCGCCTGGCATGGGCGACCGCCCCAAGAGCAACGCCCTGTTCGAACCGTTTGGCTTCATTGTTCCTTCTGGTTTCTGGAGCTGCAAGCTACATTTAACATGATAGCAGCATGTCGGTGGGGGGGTGGGGGTGGGCTGTAATCTGTTGGCTTTAAGGACAGACACTTTTGCATATAGCATGAAAAAAAATCTTCAACCGAAACCTTGATTAGACCTGCTCATTTTCTCATCAAGAAGAAGGCATTTTCAGATTAAGAAGGTGTCAATCAAGCAATGATGATAATAACTAACACTGTACCTAAGGATGAGAAAAATTGAACTGATCTAATTTTCACTACAATGTCTAGACAAGTGTCAGCTTTGTCTGATAACTTGGCCGATCAGGTGGACCGGGATCTTGCAAAGTGCAGGTGGTTTAATGTCCAGTGTGATGAGTTTGTGGACAGCAGCAGTACATAGCTTTTGTTTTCCACAAGAGAAGAACTCTTGACACAACTGCCCTAACAGATAACTACAAGAGGAGTTGAAATGTATAACATGGTGAAGGAGGTTTTGTGTAGAAAAAGGTACCATTAGTAAAGCTGGTAGCAGTGACTGTAGACGGGGCTCCTGCTATGATCAATAAACAAACAGGTTTCATCACTCACTGTAAAGCTGACCCAGACTTTCCAAAATGTCTGCATTACTGCTGCTTCATTCACCAGCAGGCCTTATGTGCAGAAGTGATTGGCTCTGGACACATGATGACTCCTATTGTGAAAATCATAGAAAACCTCAGCTGCCAAGCAAAATAGCACAGAATTTTCAAGGTGCTATTGGAGGAGATGTCTGCTGAATATGGTGAATATGAATATGAATATGGTGATTATGAACTTGCATTTTTGACTGATATTACTGGAAAATTAAACCACTTGAACTGTGATCTGCAAGGCAATGGCAAAACTATATTTTTTATGGAACAGCCTGCAGTGTTTCTTGTGGGGATCTTTTCTGCCAGGGCTTGCCGGCTTGGTCGGTGGTTGTT
>JAUDJI010001641.1:0-10103 GCA_037389245.1 Oryzias sinensis
GGTCTTGCTATGTAGATGTTTCATATGTCAAATATATTTATACTTCATTTTTAGCTGCTGCCATGTTCTTTTAATTTCTGCATGATTGCATCTACATGAAAATGAAATCAGGGACATTGAATTAGATTAATGTAACAATTACTTTTTGGAAACACAATTTGCTAGCACTGCTTACTTTCTTAATCCCATATACACCTATACCACTTGATCAATACAAGGGTAGTGTTGCAGCGTGTGTGTGCTGAGCGGGGTGCGATCCACGAGGGACAAGGGGAGGGGCGAGTGCAGGTGCAGATGGTGGGGGGGGGGGGGTGAGCACGGATGAGGAGGACGGAGAAGTCGTCATTCCCAGAATAACTGTTTTGGAGTCATTCTTATTCCGCTCTGGAGGTTGAGGGTTTCGAACGGGAAGTGAACCCCGAAGGAGAATCCCCTTCGGCCCTGAAGGAAATCTCCCCTGCGCTTTTTACCACTGTCGCAAAGACGAGAGAAAAGAAGGAAGTCTTTGCGCAGCGAAAGGTTCAACAGTAGACAAAAGTTCACCTTTAAAAACACAATTGCATGTATTAATATTAAAATGACCAACGTTTGCAAGAGGGGAAGGTTAACAAAAAAGTCCTCTAAACATTACCGACGTTAAATGCATTTTCCCCCAGATTGGTTCTGTACACTATGCAGCATTTCATGCATTTACACCAGGAATAACACTTCAAAAGTACACCTAAATATAGCCATTTTTTATTTCACTCCTTACGCTATTTAAAAAGTTATTACAGCCAATATTTTATAACAATGATTTAAATGCAAACTTAGGCATTAACTTGAGCAGCTATGTTTTCCCACGCTAACTGTCTCTGTTTTGCAGATGCAGCGGTGTTGCTTTTCTTCTGGAATATGTGCTCATATTCACTGTAACTCTGCAGCAGCACGTCAAGTTCAGCTGGCGAAAAATACGCAGACCTCTTTTTTTCACGGTTGCCATGGTGACTCGTGATATCTGCGCTCCATTGATAATGGCTTCTTATAGACGCGGTGCTCACGCTCACCTCCGAATCAGTCCACTCAGAGTTGATTGATCTAACGCGGATCAGCTTCTCTGAAACTGAAAACTCAGAGTTGTCAATCTCTCGATTGACCAACTCAGAGTTCAGGTTTGACCTCAGAGTTGGTTGAACCTCCTTTGTGAAACAGGCCCCCGGTGGCCAATTTTGTCGTTCTTACATTAAAAGCAACAATTGTTTTTAAAAAAAAAAAGTTATTTTTACATGTCTTTAAATTTCATGAAATAATTTATTTGGTTAGCTACAGCCAACTAAAAAGTTATTCATTACCCACAGTGTTGTGGGTAATGAATTACATAGCAATGAATCACAGTAATTTAATTACTTTTGTCAGTAGAGGAGTATCGTCACGATTTACAGTTCAAATTTCATTAATAAATTACAATAACAAAGATCCTCATGTGCTTCATTACTCACATTTTGGTCCAGTAAACCATTGGGGGAAAAAACAAAGTAATTTGTGTAACTTCCTTCTTAATTTTCTTTCAACCAAATATTGAATGTTGCGAATGCAAGGAAATGCATTCTTTTAGAATGAAAAATATGTTTTAAAAAAAAAGCATAGTAAACGTTTATATATGATGTATAAGCACATGTTGTGGGTGTTAACAATACCAAACAAATTCCTAGAATAACTTTTTAACATGAAGTTTATTTTTCAGAAGTCTGTGATCTGAAATAAGAGAAATCATTTGAGTTCATCAGAATAGTTTAAGGAGGAGTTTATGCAAAACGGACATATTCAGTTTCTTCTTATATGAAGCAAAGTTCAGTGATTCAATCTCACAAAGAAGCTGCAGACAAAACAAAGACAAATGACTTCAACAATGATCAGACCTGTTTGTTTGCTTGTTTTTCTCTTTTTCTTTTGTGTCTTGCCTGGTAAGAAATTGTGCTGAACAAACAAAATGTTAGAAAGTTTTACTAACTGCATTAATGTGCTGCTTGTTGTTCTGCAGGTATCAGGGCTCAAACACTGACTGAATCTGAATCAGTGGTTAAAAGACCTGGAGAATCCCACAAACTGACTTGTACATATTCAGGGTTTAGTGGAGATCCCTATTTAGCTTGGATCAGACAGCCTGCAGGAAAACAACTGGAATGGATTGCATATATATACCCTGGCAGCAACTACATCTACTACTCAGAGTCAGTGAAAAACCGCTTCACCATCTCCAGAGACAACAGCAGAAAGCAGGTGTATCTGCAGATGAACAGTCTGAGAGCTGAAGATTCTGCTGTTTATTACTGCGCTAGAGACGCACAGTGACTAAAGAGACAGAATCTCTGTACAAAAACACCACATGGAGTTCAGTTCAATTTGATTTGTCATTTTCCTTTTTTCTGACGTGATATTAGTTCTAAACAAGACCAAACTTTTATATTTCATTTTGTGATTCACTATGAGATCTATTTTATTATTTTATATATGATTTTACTTTACAATATACTTTCTGTGGGAATTTATTTACATTACATTTACAGCAAAAGCTGGAGAGTTGAAATTTCGGTGTTAAACAAACCAGAGTTGGTTTCGACTCTTAAAGTGTTATTTGAACACATTGCAATCCAAATGGTGTTTAGCTGAAGTCATGTATCATAGTTACAAAAACTAAGCTAAGCTAAACTTAGCTCATGCAGAGAGTTCCTGTTTGCACCTTAACAACGTTAAGGCCCCTGGGCTTCCCCCTAGTTAACCCTGTGCAAGACAGTACAAGATGCTTAGAATTTTCCATGTGAAGACAAAGTAATTATTGTTGTTAACAATGGTTTTAGTATCTTCAAAGAATGGTAATGTCGCCGGGACATTGACGCATTTGGGACATGTGACCGGTACAGACTGGATACCTACACCTGCCTTTCATTGCAACTCTGATCAGATTTGTTGAAGAATAGAGAAATGCATATACTGTATAATGGATGTAATGCCTCCACACAACCCCCCACCCCCACCCCCAGGAAGGCCCGCCCCACAGTTTGAGAACATACAAAGTGAATGATCCTTTGTTTAATTGTTTTACACTTCGTATAAAGGATCATTCCCTTTTTCTGCCACACCAGACAGCATGGCCTCTCAGCCGTCCTCCGGGCCCGCCTCGCCCGGCAGCACAGCCTCTTGGACGCCCTCTAAACACTTCTGGTCTGCCACACCAGTGTGCCAAACCTCCATGGACTCTGTTGCCCTTAGAAGTTCTTCCTTCAGGTCCCCTCTTCCCTTCCTTGGGTTGACTTTTAGGTACCTCAGAGCGGTTCTGTAAGGGTGGCCTACTGTCATGGTCTGGGTTTTTTGCCTTAGTTTTTTCCACTTTGTTTTTGTCATTTTGAGGTTTGCTTCCTGTTTTGTTCTGAAAGTTTCTCTCATGTCTTGAGTTTTTTTTCCCCTGGTCCCAATCTCTCCTGATCGTTTTCACCTGTGCCTGGTTAGTCCTGCTTGTATACAAATCTTGTATCCGCCTTCCTCTGTGCTGGTCCATACTTTCTTCTGCCCCCTTTCCTTGGTTACCTGGTTAGCCCACTGTTTTGTTTTCTTTTGTTTTATTTCCCTGCTCAGCAGTGCTTTATGTTTATAAGAAATAAACCCCTTTGCCTTTGAACCGTGTGCTTCCTGTCTCTCTATTTTGGGTCGTTCATCAAGCCTCATCCCTGACATTAGGGGGTTAAATCTATTTCGACTTTAATCTCGACATTTCAATTTTTTTTCCTGTAAGAGGAACAAAAAACAGAAAAATTCCGTCTTACATCTGTGCTGTGCTGCTGAAGGAATTTTTCAGTGTTGTCAGTGTCACATAGCAACAGATTACTACATACTAAAAACACCTTTATACATGTGGGACATCATTTTAAGTCTTAAGACTTCCTTTCCTGCTTGTAGTTGGATGTCACATGATCTAGATCAGTGTTTTTCAACCTTTTCTGAGCCACGGCACACTTTAACCTAAAAAAAAATCCCGCTGCACACCAGCATCCAAAACTTTAAAAAAAAGGAGAAACTCATAGTCTGTATTGTACTACATCCCCTCCACAATCTCACATGCATTTTTGAGATAATTGTTGCAGAAAAAGCTGGAAACTGCAGCTGTTTTTTTCTAAAAGATGCAATAAAAGTTAAGTTAGAAGATTTAAAAACAGTTTGATGTGTGTTCGTTGGTTTCAAGACGTTTAACAACAGATCTCCTTGTGCACTGTCACTCTCACAACCCAATGCATCATGGGAGATGTAGTGCATAAAACGGCCGGAGATCGGTTTTCGGAGCTTCATTGTTTTTTTCACTTGTTCCACGGTCTGATCCTGGATTCTGTGGAAAGCAACACTGCTAAAGACGAGTTTAGCTGGTATTTTTGTTAGAACTGAGCGACTTTACGAGCTAAATCGGGACAAGGAAGTGAAGACTTTAAGCACTTCTGATTGGTCAGACTGATGACATGTGATGAAGCTCCCCAAGAATGATTGGTGGAGACAGTTAAAGGGACGGTACTTTTCCAAAATACAGCCGAAGGTGCAGCTGAATCGCAGTACCGTCATAGTACCGTCATTCTTATCAAAATGTTTTTAATAAAATAAAATAAACGCAAAGAAAAAGTATTTTACAATCTTTCATATTCCTAACTTCTCAGTGTTTTATCAGGGCCTGTTTGGATGAACAGAGAGCTGAAATCCTGGTGATCGGAAATGTGTTTAGATCAGTGAGGGAGATTTTCCACGGCACACTTGACCATCTGTGATGACCATCTCATCACACTAGTGTGCCGCGGCACACTGGTTGAAAAACACTGATCTAGATGACCCGAGAAATTAAAATGGTGAACACTGTTTTATTTTACTGTTTAGATGTGTTGAAAATGCATTTTACAAGAAAAATGTATATATTTCTTTTTTTATGTTTTATTTAGATCTATGGACAATGATTTAAGCCAGCATTTATCAATAAGTTAATATTTATGCATCGTTTAGGACTGAACGAGATGGGCTGTCACTTTATTTTTTATTTTTGGAAAGTTGCTTAATGGAATTTTACAAAGCAACATTGCTTTAATCAATTCCTACAACACATTGTAAAGGTACCTAAATATTAGAATCTAACCCTGGTAGGTCTATTGGTGTTGCTCTTCAGCTTCAGATTGTCTCGGCTGGTAAACCTTGAGTGAAGGAGGTAAGTCTTGATTGTCATGTTAGCAGTGTCAACACGGCCACTTGCTTTTATTTTTCTCTGTTTATTTCTTGTTCTTTTATGGAAGGCTCATCGTAATATGTACCAGAATTGGTGTTTACATAGTTAAATGTGCATATTAAATGACTCACACACTACATCCTGGAATCCACTGCATGCATTTTAAAAGTTTCAATACTCTGTAGTGTATGGTTGAGACGGGTTTACTGTGTTCAAATGACATTAATTTTAGCGTGAATTGTTTAAGTTTTATTCTATTAAATGCTTATTAGCGGTACTGTCATTATGTTTCCTTTTTTTTTGTATGGCTCAGTTAATTACTGGTTAAAGTTCGCTACCGTCAACAGCTGTAATATGTAAAGGTGGATGATGTTGAAAGACAACTTTGATTACAATGCAATTTCATAAAAACACGTTTTTAAATTTCGATTGATGGAATATATTTTGTGTAGGCGGTTATATCACAATGAGTTGAATAGTGCTGGCTTAAAAAGGTGCTCTCAGATATGTCATCTTTTCCAGTCATTAAGAGGTTTTGCCTGCAAAAGTAGTAACCCTTGTGCTATCTTAGATGATGATTTCACGGACACCAGTGAAGATCACAAATCATTGAAGAAAAAGCGTTCTAGTGGGTCTGGATGACCCAACTCCCAACGTTAAAGTGCCTAGGATAGCACAAGGGGTATACAAAGATGGAACAGGGACAAAAGTTGACAGTGACATTTTCCATGACCTTGTCAGCCAAGGCAGCATGGTTTTAACAGTTTTCCCAAGTGATGATGAGAAATGTAAAATGGTCAGTTAGGAAGCAAATCAGTGTCAAATGGTGGAACCTGTATTTTACTTACTCAAATCTATCAGTCTAAAGAACAACACATTTGTATTGTAATGTGGAATGACTTATGGAATCCAACAACAATTGCATTAACTATATCTCTAGATGAGATCCCAGGGAAAAAATCTAAAGTTGAATGAACAATTACATGATTGATAAACACAGGTAAATGAGCCAATTTTGTATACACTACAAAACAATAATTGAAACTGTTTAGCTATTACATTAGTAAAAAAAAAAAAATACATTAGTAATCCAAATTGAATCTCCTCCCAGACACCTCCCCACCAAAGCTTTTAGAGAAGAATATGTTCTTAGGATCGTGACACTGTTTCTATCCCTTAAAGCAGTGTTTTTCAACCTTTTCTGAGCCACGGCACACTTTAACCTTGAAAAAAATCCCACGGCACCCCAGCATCCAAAAATAAAAAAAAGGAGAAACTCATAGTCTGTATTGATCTAGATTCTACAGTCCCTCCGCAATCTCACGTGCATTTTTGAAATAACTGTGGCAGAAAAAGCTGGAAGCTGCAGCTGATTTTTTTTTTTTCTAAAAGATGTAATAAAAGTTAAATTAAAAGATTCAAAAACTGTTTGAGGTGTGTTCGCTGTGGTTTTAAGACGTTTAACAACAGATCTCAATGTTTCATGGGAGATGTAGTGCATAAAACGGCCTGAGATCGCTTTTCAGAGTTTCATTGTTTTTTTCACTTGTTCCACGGTCTGACACTGATTCTGTGGAAAGCTAAACCACTAAAGACGAGCTTTATCTTGTATATTTTTTAGAACTGAGAGACTTTACGAGCTAAATCGGGACAAGGATGTGACGACTTTAACCACTTCTGATTGGTCAGACTGATGACATGTGATTAAGCTCCCCAAGAATGATTGGTGGCGACAATTATAGGGCGGGACTTTTCCAAAATACAGCTGAAGCTGCGGCTAAATCGCGGTACCGTCATTCTTATCAAAGTGTCTTTAATAAAATAAAAATAAACGCAAAGAAAAACGTATTTTATGAGCTCTCATATTCCTAATTTCTCATTGTTTTCTCATGACCTGTTTGGATGAACACAGAGCTGAAAACCTGAAGATGGCAAATGTTTTTAGATCAGTTAATGAGGGCAATTTCCCACGGCACACTTGACCATCTCCCACGGCACACTAGAGTGCCGCGGCACACTGTTTGAAAAACACTCCCTTAAAGATCCATACTCTAAGAAAGGCTACGTACGTATAATCATTATGGTAATATTTGTTTAGATAGTATTTATGTTTTGTGTTGTGGGGTAATGGGTGGACATTTTAATTTCTGAGATTCAGACAACGTGTTAATGTTAGTGTTAATGTTTTTGTATTTTAGGAACACTTCCGTCATGCTGCAAGCAATACAGAATACAATTCTTGGCGTCTAAAGACAATCCAGAGAAAGATTAGACGAGAATCTACCCCTTAAAATAGCCTCACTGGCCTTTCTCAAGGAGAAGATAATACATCTGCAAATTGGTTACCTTTAGAGCTAGAGTAGTATCGGACAACATGGTGGGTGAGGAGGGTCGTAGAGGGTAGAGTAGTGGGGGTGGTGGCTGTTGTGCTGTAATCTCTGGGTTGCTTGGGTCAGGTTCTGGGGCTGGCTTGTGCAGACGGGGCGCCGGCTGGGTGGCTCAGGCCCTTTGGCCAAGCTACTCTGGGTGTTTGGCGCCTGGTGCCCGCCGTGGCTGCCGCCTGGTACGGCTAAGCGCGCCTGTCCTGTGGCCTGGGGGCTAAGATGCCCCCTGGGCTTATTGGGTCCTGTCGCCGGGGGTGCTCCTGGCCTGGGGGTCTCTCCCCCCCTATCCTGGTCTGGCTGGGAAGGATCTGGGTCCTCTTTACACTCTGCTTTCTTGAATATATATAAACTCTTTTTGTGATAGTAAAACCAGTCCAACACAAAAGGCCTTCAGCTCTCGTTTGTTTGCTCAGTTGTTGGACAGAACAAGTTAGAAAAAAAAGCTAGTGTAGTAGAAGAGAACAAAGAGAGGTTTAGGTTTGGATGCTGTATCCTCTTTCACAAAAGAAGTTTGTATGTCTGACATAAGGAAACAACCTTACACTAACTAGATTTGTTAAATATTTTATTGGACTTTGTTAGGAGTGATTAGAAACAGAATAGTTATAAACTCCCTTTTACATTTTATTACACTAACTCTTACTTTTTATCACATTAATGGATTAAACTTGATTCACTATGTATAATCTCAAAATTATATTACACTCAAGACAGAGCACAACCAAGACTATTGTCTCACAAACATTCCTTTAACATCCTTCCTTTTCATCTTTGTGTGTTCTGGTGTATGCGTTCTGGCAAATGTCTGTGATAACTTCAGAGAGATCTGACACTTTAGGTGCTCTGACCTTCGAACATCTAGCCTGCAACAGTCTGTGGGTGGGTTTTTCACACCATGACCCATTGGATGAGGTTCTGAATATGCAAATTCTGGGTATATAAAGCAACCTTTTTCTGAGCACCTTTCTTCGGACTCTGATGCAAAAACTCTGTAACCCTGCGTACAAATCTGTGTTCTTTGTGCGGAGTATACCTAAAAAAGCTAAGTTTTGTCTCTGAGTCATTATTCATGTATTTCTGTGTGCAAGAAACTGACGGGGTACAAACTAATATAATACAGACCTTTCTAGATAATCCAGTTTCTTCACAGACTTACTGTAATCATATAATTATTTATTATGTTCTCTATTTTATCAGCAACTAGTGTGTTCTTTTATTTACGGGCCCTAAATTCCTGAGATCTGTTGTAGTTGAGGAGCAGCTGGATGGAGATGCTTGTCAGTAGTTAATGTATTTGCACAACCATGAGTGATGAGTAAGACACGCCCACTAATTATAAGGATGCATACGACACACCCGAGTTAATCGGGAGATGGTGCTTTAAAAGCCCTCCTACTCCCCTTTCTGATATGACCTCTTGTTGTTACACGTACCCCTCATATACGTTGAGTTAGGAACGGAAGTAGGCAGGCAGGTAAGCCAGGATTTAAATGGTCATATCGGGACCGGAAGTGGGAACATACGAGTGGACTCATTCACAATTCCCTGTACCCGAGTAGTCGGCTGGTACAATATCGGCATACAGATCGTATTGTGGAGCGCGTATCTGGATACATATCTTATCTCCAGACCTAGTGGCAACAGTAGGCTGCAAGCGTGTCGTGGTCTGTTACACCTAGAACCGGGCAGTTGGCTGGCCGACAGACGGACCACCGCTGCGGTATGGGGTGTTGTACTTTACGGTCAACGGGAATAATAATATTCAGTGCGTGCAGAGCTAACTAGTCTTTTGTTAACATAATCGTTAGCAGTCATTTTTATCCGAAGTATATATTCTACATATCCCATCATGCATCACACACATCCCATAATGCAGCTCGACCAATCCATGTGTCACTGTAACTGAGATGTGTTCAAATACAGCTGGATAAATGTTTTGCAAAATTTAATTTTCTGGGAACGAAACCTATTATTTTTTTGTACTCATGTAAGTTAACTGGCACATAATGTGTTTTAAAACAAACAATTTGTTTTTCTTCACTGTAACATAATCAACTGCGTTTTCTGTAAATTATTGAAACAAAAAGTAGGGATTCTAAACACAAATGAAAGCTGTAAAATGCTACTGGGACACAGGCTGGCGTCTGATTAGGTTTTTGTTTTCCAAAAAGTGTCAAATAGTAAGGTTTATAAAAAATTATAGTTTTTTTTTTTTTTTTTACCAAAAGCTTTCTGGAATTAAGTATATCCTGTTTAATTCTTGTCTTATGGATTAATCCACTCTATTGCTCAATAAATGAAAAAAATGTTAATTTCTCTTTAATATAACTTCATTGTGTGACTCATCATTTTTATTCTTATGTTGTTTCCTCAACTCTTCATGTCCACCTTCTGTTTAAAAATGGGCACCAAAACACTTCTCCTATATTCATTAGACATCATCTCATAGTCAAAGATCTTGTTAAACAGTCCAGTCAGAAATTCTGCTG
>JAUDJI010001642.1:0-10103 GCA_037389245.1 Oryzias sinensis
TTTAACTTTCTTATTTTATTTCTTTTACATTTTAGACTGTTAATGAGGGTTTTCTCACGCTTGGCTGGGGTTTAATGTTCGGGCTCGATGAGATTCTGTCCATACTTGCCCTCTGGCATCTCTTGTTCCGACTTCCCGGGCTGCCGGGCCTGGTGCGCCCATGTTTGGTGCTCTGGGCCTGGGGGTTGGGGGTCTCTGGGGTTGGGGGTACTGGGGAAGAGTTGTGCTTGTGTTGCTTAGACGCTGACGCCCCGGCCAATAGGAGGACGGGGCGGACGGCGCCTTCTGGGTTCTCTTTTCTTAAGCTCTGTCATCGCTCTTTTACTTGTGCTTGTTTTTGTGTGTTTTATTATGAGGGGCTTATTTAATTATTTTACTTCATGTGTGGGGTTTGTTTTTATTGTATTCTTTTTTTTTTTTAATTTATTTTTATTTTTTTTTTAATGGAAAGCACCTTGAGCTGTCTGTGTGACATGAAAGGTGCTTTATAAATAAAATTAATTTGAATTTGAATTTGAATTTTTTGTCACTCATACCCCTCAAAATCCTGTCGTTTTGGGTTTTTCCTGGCTTCAACGGCATAACCCGCAATTCGATTGGGTGCCTCATCGCATCACGGGTTGGAACGAGTTTTGTCTCGCCAATTGCATGCAATCAGCAGTTCCGCCGGTCAGTCCTTCCACGTTAAAATCCCCGGAAGAAATTGACCTGTCCAATGTACCTAGCTGCTATCATGATCTCCGCACTGTCTTTAGCAAAGTTAAGGCCGGTTCCTTACCACCACACCGGCCTTACGATTGTTCCATCACATCATTAGATGGTGCCCCTCTTCCTAAGGGCAGACTGTTTAATCCAGGGGTGTCCAAACTGCGGCCCGCGGGCCTGTTTTTATTGGCCCGCAGCAAATTTTGAAAATATAATTGAATATGGCCCGCACATGGCGCTGTTGCACTTCTCAGTTTCAACACTAGACGGAGTCGGTCACAGAATGGTGGAGATCATGATGGACCACCGAAGCTAAAGGGTTAAGGACAGTTTTCTAAATAAAGTGGGTGTGTGCTGAGCGCCCCGCATGCCACGAGAGAGAGAGGGGGAGGAACGCGTTCAGGTGGAGATGTGGAGATGAGTGTGTGATCACGGAGCGGGGGTGTGGTGGGTCGATATATTGTTTGTTCGAAGGATGGAGCATTTTAATAAATGGCATTCTGAACTCTGAAAATGTATTTCCTTTATGTAAAAAAGAACTTGTTTTGTTTTTGGATTTTCTTTTTTTTGTTCATAGCTGCATATTTTGTCACAGAGTGTAATTGTAAAATGAAGCTTTTTAAATTGTGTGAGTTTAATGTTAAAAGTGTCCTCGTTGGTCCCCCATAAGCCCTTTTTTTTGGTCTACTTTTCTGAGAAAACCGTCGACTCTTTATAATCTACAAAATTGTGCACTCAACAGTCAACAGCTACGTATGTAAAGATCTGCTGGCTTCAGCTGCTCAATAAACCCGTTCTGAAGTGCCTGGTTGGAATGATGTTTTATTGTCTGAGTGAATGTTTCATTTTGACCTGCGCTTGTTTTATGTGGCACAGATCAGCATCACTGTTCCCATTGAGAGTAATGTTCTTCACATTATAGGTGAGTAAGAAATACACAGTAATCATGTGTCAATATGTCACCTCTTGTGTGCTGCCCGGACCTTTGCTCATATTTCCGTATTTGGCCCTCCCCCAATAAACTTTGGACACCCCTGGTTTAATCTTTCCGGTCCCAAATAAGTTGCTATGGAGAGTTACATCCAGGAGGCGCTTTCTTCGGGACACATCCGTCCTTCATCCTCTCCTTTCGGTGCTGGTTTTTTCTTCGTCGAAAAGAAGGGCAAAACCCTCAGCCCCTGCATTGATTATAAAGAACTTAATTTGATCACCGTCAAAGATAAATACTCCCTTTCACTTATTAGCTCTGTCTTTGATTCTATTCAGGAAGCTTGCATCTTCTCCAAACTTGACCTACGTAACGCTTGCCATCTCGTTCAGCTAAAGGAGAGTGACGAGTGGAAAACAGCCTTTAAGACTCCTCTCGGCCACTTTGAATACCTAGTTATACCATTCGGGTTAACCAGCGCTCCTGCCGTCTTTCAGCGCCTCGTTAATGACGTCATTAGGGACTTCCTCAATCGGTTTGTTTTCTTGTACCTTGACGACATCCTTATATATTCCAAAGACCCCGAGCAACATTCAGATCACGTTCGTCAGGTGCTCAAACGGCTATCCGAGAACCATCTTTTCGTCAAGGCAGAAAAATGCCAATTTCACTCCACCACTATCCCCTTCTTAGGCTACATTTTTGAGGCAGGCAGCATCAGTTTCGACCCTGCTAAAATCAAAGCCGTCGCCGAATGGGAACCCCCTAGTTCTCGTAAAAAACTTAGACAGTTTTAGGGGTACGCCAACTTTTACAGGCGATTTATTAGAAATTACAGCGGTATTGCCGCCCCCCTTACACAGCTCACCTCCACGGCCCAGGCTTTTCATTGGAACTCCGCAGCTCAATAAGCCTTGGACACCCTTAAGGGCCTATTTGTCTCCGCACCTATTCTGATTCAGCCAGATCCCACCAGACAATTTGTGGTTGAAGTCGGCGCATCAGACTCTGGCGTAGGAGCCATCCTGTCTCAATATGAGGAAAAATATGGCAAGCTTAAACCCTGCGCCTTCTACTCCAAGAAACTCACACCCGCAGAGCGCAATTACGACGTGGGCAACCGTGAACTCTTGGCTATCAACTCTAGAAGAGTGGCGTCATTGGCTGGAGGGTGCGGTTCATCCATTCATTGTCTGGACTGATCATAAAAACCTCTCGTACCTCCGTTCCGCCAAGCGTTTAAATTCCCGTCAGGCCCGTTGGTGTCTATTTTTTGACCGATTCAACTTCACTATAACATACAGACCTGGAAGCCGCAATATTAAGCCGGACGCCCTTTCCCGGAAATACAGCTCTTCTGACGACCAGGATAACACTACGGGCACCATCATACCTCCCACCTGTATCATCGGGAGCATCACCCGGTTCCCCCCGACGGCACTCTTTATGTTCCCCGGTCTCTCAGGTCCGACGTCATCACATGGGCCCATGCCTCACGCATTGCCTGCCACGGAGGAGTCACCAGGACCATCAACCTCCTCAGTCGGCGTTTCTTCTCGCCTACCATGAGGAAGGACGTTAAGGAGTACGTTGCCGCCTGCACCACCTGCGCACGCTCCAAGTCCTCGAACTCACCTACCTCTGGCCTTCTGCATCCTCCGTCCACTCCATGCCGCCCTTGGTCCCACATTGCTCTGACTTTGTCACCAGTCTCCCACCTTCATTGGTTAACACTGTCATTGATCGTTTCTCATAATTCGTCCACTTCATTCCGCTCCCACAGTTACCCTCAGCCACTAAAACGACAGAGATCCTCACCCAACACGTGTTCCCTCACCACGGTATCCCGGCTGACATCATCTCTGACCGGGGGCCCTATTTTGTCTCCCAGGTTTGGAAGACCTTCTGTGGTGCTCTGGGAGCCACCGTAAGCCTCACCTCTGGGTACCATCCCCAATCAAACGGTCAAGCTGAGAGGGCGAATCAAGAACTCGAAACCACGCTCCGTTGCCTTGCTGACCAGAACTCCTCCGACTGGTCCAGGTACCTCGTTTGGACAGAATACGCTCACAACACCCTCCTCTGCAACTGGCTTGTCCCCGTTCGAGGCTGCTCTAGGCTACGCTCTACCTCTGTTCCCTTCACACGAGTTGGACCTCGCTGTTCCCTCGGTGCAAGACCATCTCAGCCGCTGCCAGGACACATGGCATTGACCAGGGCAGCGCTGCTCCGTACCAGTGAGAACAACTTTCGTTCGGCGAACCGTCACCGGGTGGAGGGACCCACCTATCATCCTGGGCAAAAGATCTGGCTCTCCTCTCGCAATATTCCCATTCATGCCATTTCTCGCAAGCTTGCCCCCCGTTTCATAGGACCCTACACCATCGACAAAATCATCAATCCCACCTGTGTTCAACATCCGACTCCCAGCTGCACTCAAAATTCATCCTTCGTTCCATGTCTCGCAAATCAAGCCTGTGATGGACAGCACTCTGTGCCTGCCGTCCGCTTCCCCTCCACCCGCCCGGCTCATCGACGGTGCCCCCGCTTATACAGTCAGCCGGATTTTGGACATCCGCCGCTGGGGTCATGGCCATCAATACCTCGTGGACTGGGAAGGCTACAGTCCTGAAGAACGCTCGTGGTTCTCCCGTTCTTTGATTTTGGACCATACCCTCATCTCTGACTTTTTCCGTGCGCACCCGGATCGGCGCCCTGGACCACCTGGAGGTGGTCGTTGAGGGGGGGATACTGTCACGGTGCGTGTGAGACTCCTCCCTCTCCAGCTCTGCCTGCTCTGCTCCCCGATTGCCACCAGCTGACTTCACTCACCTCATCTACCATGCTGCTTAAAAGGAGACCTCACTCATCAGTTCAATGCCAGTTCGTTACCCCTTATGGTGACTAAGCCTGGTCTTCAGTTTATGCTCTCATGCTCTTGTTTTGCTCACAGCCTTGCATTAATCCTTGCTCTCTGCTTCAGGATCATCATCATCTCACGAGTGACGTCAGCTTCCTGCCATTCTGCTGCTCGTTGAAGCCAGAAGGTCCCACGCCCCACACTAACCACACTAAGCCCTCCAGCCACACCACCAGCTGTCTTCAAGCCTAGACTTCCGGCAACTATTTACATTACCATACCTGGAGAAACAATAAATCATTTTCTCGCCAAAATGACTTACCTGTCTTCTTCTGGGTTCCAGTGTCTAGGTCCTCACGCCTTGAGCGTCATGACATGAGGGAGCTTTTCGTATTTTCATTTCAGTTTTTCAGTGACTGTGAAGCATTTGGTTCAGAAATTATGGTTCCGGTTTCGCATGACGCTGTGACGCTGACCTACTTGAGACCTGGTGGAAAATAAAATGATTTAATCCTGGGAAACTAAAACAACAAACAAGCCAGCAGCATATCTTTTTTTCTTCTTTTTTGGGATAAATACACCGTCCCAGTGTCATCCCCCCCCCCCCCCCCCGAATTTTTCCAAGGTAAACTCAGAACGTCCTGGAGAGCTGCAGCAGTGAGGAAGATCTGGACAGCCTGACAAGCTACATCGACGAGCAATACGAGCGTTTCGTCATGGGAAAAACCCCTCAGTCAGCCAAGCCAGCCGCCCCCACCAAGCGGAGTCGAGCCGAAGAATCACCGGGGGCTTCTCCACCGAAGACAGAGTTCGAATCTAACGCGTGAGATATGCTTCTTAGCATTGATGCCAAACTATCCAGCTTCGACAACCGTCTTTTCCTCCTGGAAGTTCTTCACCGGGAATTTCAAGAGATCAAGGATGCTCTAGAATTTTCCCAAAAACAAGTGGAAACCCTGACCGCGGAGAATTCAGCGCTGAGGGAGTCGGTAAGGTCCATCACTGATGGAATGAGCCAACTCTCTGAAGAAAATAAGAAGATCAAGGAGTCCATTCTGGATCTTCAATCAAGATCCATGAGAGATAACCTGGTGGTCATGGGAATACCAGAAACGCCAGAAGAAAACGCAGAGGAAAAAATTAAAAACTTTATTCAAACCTAGCTAAAGCTTCCAGAGGAAAAAGTTAAAACCATAAACTTTCACCGTGTGCATCGCATGGGAGCAGCGAGACTTGGGAACCGCAGGCCCAGACCCATCGTGGCCAAGTTTGTCCTTCACAAGGAGAAGGAAGAGGTGAGGCGCCGTGGCAGGGAGCTCCGGGGAACCGACTTCAGGATGGATGATCAGTTCCCCAAAGAAATCTTGGAGCGTCGAAGGATCCTGTTCCCCATCAGGAAGAAATTTCTGAATAAAGGGGCCCGCGCTGTCATCTCTGTGGACCGACTCTATGTGAATGGACAGCTCCATCGCGACCCAAACGTCACTCCCTGGCTCTACTAAACCAGATATGTATCCACACCCTTTACACTCTCTGCACAGGTGTCAGTTTATGCTTATATGTGACACAATGGGCATAACTCACGGGGCATAAAGGTTTTCCACTTTAGGTAAAATCACCACCAGTCTCCTCAGCAGCTTCAACCCTGTTTATGATAGGTTTGTTCTGTTTCTACCCTCCCTGTTTCCTTAATTATCCCCCCCTCTGCACTCCTTTCCCTTTTTTTCTTTTTTCACACACTATTCCCTTCCGCTCACCTAAGCTGCCACATAACTCAGCCACTCTACCATAGTACTGATCTGCACAACACACTCAGACACTCAGCATGTCCAGCATTACATGACATGCACTGTAAATTACACATAAAGCCTCATAGCAACATCAAGCACACAATTATGTGTACATATATACTCATTTTTGCCTCAATCAACAACACACAGTTTCTAGCATTCACCTCAACAGCAGCATGTCCACCCTAAGGTTAGTTACTTGGAATGTGCACGGAGCTGGAACCAGAGAGAAGAGACTGAAAAAAATGACCAAATTAAAAGATCTCAAAACTGATTTTGCGTTTCTTCAAGAAACTCATATGTCTAGTTCCTCAGTGAATATTCTCGCCACAGCAGATTTTCCCAACGTATATTCAGCCTGTTATAATTCTAGACAGAGATGAGTAACGGTTATGATTAATAGGGAAATTAAATTCACAGAAACTAGTACGGTCATAGACCCAGAAGGAAGATTTATAATAGTCACTCTTTCCACTCAAAATATGCAGCTGTGTTTAGCTAACGTGAACGCCCCCAATGTAGATGACTAAATTCTTTCATTCCTTCTTCTCTGCGCTATCTGAACATACAGACAAATCACTAATTATTGCGGGTGACCTCAACATGTGTTTAGATCCAGAGATGGATAGGCTAAATAACACAGGAAATCTTAGAATCTGGCAATCCACAAACACTGTTAAACAGTACATGGAGGATTTTGGTCTTTGTGATGTTTGGCGTTTATTCCATCCCACAAAGAGAGCTTATACCTTTTTTCCACAGTTCATCAAACATACTCCAGGCTAGATTATTTCTTGGTTAACAGCTCCATGTTGAGCATAGCTACGGAAGCACAGATCCACCCCATTACTATCAGTGACCACGCACCAGTTTCCCTGACTCTTAAAAACAAAACATCACCACCTTCATTAAGGAGCTGGAGGTTCAATACATCGTTGCTCAAAGACCCTAACTTTATAGATTTCTTTGGTAAAGAATGGTCCTCATATCTTCAAAATAATAACCACCCAGGTATTTCCTCGTGCCTTTTATGGGAGGCCGGGAAAGCAGTCATGAGAGGAAAAATAATCGCCTTCTCATCCCACAAAAAAAGAAAAGAAAACTCTAAACTAGTGGATTTAGAGCAAAAAATCAGACTGTTAGAGGAAACCTACAGCAACTCTCTGGATGATCAAACTCTACAACAAATAAGGAAAGTAAGAATTGAATTAAATGAAATAACTAATCAAAGAACACAGTTTTTATTACAGAGACTACGCTTGGAGAGGTTTGATCACAGTAATAAATCTGGGAAATATTTGGCAAATCAACTCAAAATAAACAAAGAGAAGACAACTATTTCATCAGTCATAGACCTAACAGGAAATGCAACACATGATCCAGCTGCAATAAATTCAGTTTTTAAAAACTTTTACCAATCTCTCTACTCATCCCAAATTAATCCTTCTGACAATGACATCAATAGTTTTCTCAATAGCATAGATTTGCCTAGACCAACAGAGGAACAAATCACAGCCCTGGAGTCCCCTTTTACTAAAGAAGAACTACATAAAGCATTAACCAACATGCCTAGTAAAAAAGCCCCAGGACCAGATGGCTTCCCAGCAGAATTTTATAAAGAGTTTTGGCAAATCTTAGCTCCCATTTTTCTCAGAATGACAATAGAAATAAAGGACAACAATTATCTACCTCCAAATATGAATAATGCTAATATAATTTTACTTCTGAAACCTGGAAAAGATCCCACATCACCATCCAGCTATCGACCCATATCACTGATTAATGCAGATCTTAAAATAATCTGCAAAGCCTTGGCAGGAAGGCTGTAGAAGGTAGTTCCCTCTCTAATACATCCTGACCAAACAGGTTTTATAAAGGGTAGACATTCATCTACCAACATGCGCAGATTAATCAACCTCATAGATTATACAACCATCAACAACCGAGAAGCAACCATTTTGTCACTGAACGCAGAAAAGGCATTTGATCGGGTCAACTGGAAATTTTTAATAGCCACCCTGAACAAATTTGGCTTTGGAAAATCATTTATTAACTGGATTAAAATATTATATGCCTCTCCTAATGCTCGTATCAGAACAAATGATCAAACATCTCCAAGCTTTAATTTACAAAGAGGAACCAGACAAGGCTGTCCACTATCTCCGTCCTTATTTGCACTATTTATTGAACCTCTAGCTGATGTTATTAGGCAAAGTGGAGACATTGAAGGCATTCAAACCAAAAATCTAGAACACAAAATAAGTCTTTATGCAGATGATGTTTTACTATTTACTCCAAATTCACAATCTTCCATCTGCCAAATCATCTCCCTAAATAATAGATTTTCCTCAGTTTCAGAATACTCCATAAACTGGTCTAAAAGCACAATTCTACCAATTAATTGCAATTATCTAAATCCGTTATCTATTAAAATACAAACAGGCAACATAAAGTACTTAGGTATAAATATCTCCTCTAGGCTTTCTGATCTATTCAAGCTAAACCACACCCAACTACTTAAAACAACCGAGGCTGATCTCACTAGATGGAAAACTCTACCCATTTCTCTAATCGGGAGAGTTGCAACCATAAAAATGACGATTCTCCCCAAAATTAACTACCTGTTTTCAATGATTCCTTCCAAACCTCCAACTACTTGGTTCAAATCATTAGACTCATTCATTTCCCAATACCTCTGGGAAGGTAAACCCCCATGGATCAGTTTAAAAACTATTAAAAACCTAAAGATAGAGGAGGACTAGGCCTTCCAGATTTCCAGGACTACTACTCCGCGAACAGATTGTGTTATGTACAAAAATGGCTGAATCCTGGTGTGCTAAATGAATCCTGGCTAGACATAGAACAAAATCTCTGTGATAACCTAGATATTTCTAATTTACCTTTCTTCAGTTCTAAAATTAAACAACACAATTGCTTCAGAAGTTTAAACATCAGCTCATCGTTAACAGCCTGGTGGGATTTTCTTAAAAAAAAAACAACCTCACAATATTTCCATGTAAACTTAACCCCATTTGGAACAACCCTGACATTTTGATTAACAAAAACATGATTCATTTTGCTTCATGGAAGAACAAAGGAATCCAGCAGTTTCAGCATATAATTCAGAATAGAAAATTGATGTCCCTATCAACGTTATCCTCAACCTATGGAATTAATATAAACAAATTTCTAGAATATCAGCAACTTAAATCAGCTATAAGCACTAAATACTGCCTGAACCAAATAGACCAAGAACTTCCCCTTACAGTAACACATTTCACTGACCCTAAAAATCCCAAGCTCACCTCCAAAATTTATAAGATGTTATCGGACATAGATGAAACAATTTTCTTACCCATGACAAAATGAGAGTCTGAGGTATCATTGAATTCTAGTGATCAATTTTGGCTACAGATCTTTTTGAATGCCTTTAATATGACCAAAAGCCCTAATTTGCAACTTATTCAATACAAGATTCTCCACAGAACTCACTACACTGGACAGAGGTTATTTAAAATGGGTCTCAATCAGTCTGCTATATGCACACAGTGCATAGGTAACAACATAGACAACTTTTTTCATGCCCTGTGGCTCTGTCCACCTGTCCAATCATTCTGGCGTAAGGTTTGTGAGGATTTATCAGTCTGGTTTAATCATAAGTTTCCTGCTTGCCCCAAATTCTGCTTATTAGGTGACCTGAATAACATCAACATGGAATCTAACAAGGCTTATATGGTTCTCACCACTGTATGTATCGCAAAGAAAACTATCCTCCTAAACTGGAAATCTAAAAATAATCTTTTTTTTTTTTTTTTTTTTT
>JAUDJI010001643.1:0-10103 GCA_037389245.1 Oryzias sinensis
GTATCATTTAACATTTTACAAACACCTCCCTCCTGAGCAACCAATAAGTCCAAAACCAATCTGTTCTGTAGAACCATAAGTCTCATGCTTCACATTTCTTCATTATAGCCTTTAAATGCTTTAATTGTAGCATTAAAAAAAAAAATCTACCTAATCAATGGTCTCAATTCTGAGAGCATTTCCCACCAAGGGAAACAACGCCATAGTTACCTTTTCCCCAGTATTCCAGTGTTTATGGTCTTCAGGAACATCTGATCCACAAATGGAATCATGTGGCTTGACATCAATAAGGTTACGTCTGTGGCACAGGTGAGGCTCATGGACTGCAGAAACTATGAAAGTGTGATCTGTGACCTTTACAGAAACACAAATCCCACTCCAGTCTCTAGGCAGACTGAGGTAGAGGGCCTGCCCACATAACCAAAACATTTGATCAACCACATAAGCACCATTGTTACCTGGAATTAAATCTGGATTAGATCCAACACAATGTCCTCTGGGGCAGGGAACTGCATAACCATGGGAAACTCTGTCATTGATTATCTGGACTGAGAAGGGAACAAGAAGTTCATGACACATCTTTGTCGGCAAAGTTCCTAAAAACTCTGTGCCATTGTCGAGAAATGTTTCTTTCTTTGTTGGTGGTTCTTCTTGCAGGTGGATAACGATTCCAAAAGAACCAAATCCTTGTGGTGGCTCCTGTCAGGAATAGCAGGAACAGTAAACAAAATAAACTGTCTCTTAGCCCAGTTGGACACGCCATGGTGGATATGTACCTATCTTCGGGAGGGAGAGGTTACTAGCACATCACCTCCTCAAGTCCTCTAACAGTGTAGGATCCGTGTAGTGCAAAAAAGATCTGGTGTGCTTTCTTCCCTAAGACTAGGTGGATTCTCCTGCTTCGCTGACGTTGAGACAAGCAGCTTCTATACAGCTGCCTCCCTTTGTAGTCAGACTTCCCCACCTAGCAGTTGGAATTAGCCTCACCCAGATGCTTTTTCTTGCAGTGTGACAGGTGGATCAAAGACGTCCTTTCAGCAATCTTGACAGCTGTTGGTGTAGTCAGCAGGACTTGGAATGGCCCTTCCCACCGTGGGCTGGACCAACACTTCCTTTTTATGGCCTTCACAAACAACCAGTCACCAACCTGCACTGGTTAAGTGTCCTGTGGAGATAAAAAGGAATCTGGCACTTGATTTGTCCTTTGCACATCTTTAGTGGTAAACATTTTTCTCAAATAATCCACAAAATTTGCATCATCATCTGGAGAATGTTGCTGTGTAGGATCAAGGTCTGGTAACCTATAAGAACGTCCATACAACATTCCAAAAGGCGTAAAAAGTTGACCTGCTGTGCGTGTGATACGCATGCTTAGTTGAACTAAGTCTATGCCATCAGGCCACTGTCTGTTTGTCTCTTCCATGCATTTCTTTAACTTTGATTTGATAGTGCCCTTAATTCTCTCAACTAATCCTGCACTCTGTGGGTGATAACTACAATGTCTCTTTAAATCAATACAAAGATGTTGAGCCATTTTGTCGATTACTTGATTTACAAAATGTGTACCATTATCACTTCTTATCACTTGTGGTATGCCAAAAGTTGGGATTATTCTTTTACAAATAACTTTAGCTACTGTAATAGGATCTTGTGTTGCAGATGGAAAAATTTCAACCCATTTGGAAAATGCATCAATAATCACTGAACAATATTTCAATCCTTTGTTTTTATTCAATTCAATAAAATCCATATGGATTGTATATAAAGGAAAAGGTGGTTCAGGAAATTTTCCTCTCTTAGGTCTAACATTGCCTTATTATGATGCATACATGTTACACATTGTTTACAAAATATTTTTGAATAGAGAATAAATCCATAAGTTGTATAATATTTCTCTAATAAATTCCTCCTCCCCCCTGTTGAATCATGGCAAGGCCCATGACTCAAAATTGCTGCCCATTTGTTCATGGATTTTGGTCAAATAGGTTTTCCTTCTGTGCTGACATAAAGACTTTGTTCCAACTTTGCTCCCTTTTTCAACCATAAATCTTTTTCTTGTTTCGGTGCGCTGTGTTGCATTTCTTTTAAAACATCAGCGGTTGCATCTGCAGTCACATCCTCATTTGTGCATATTTCTACATCTTTTGTTGCAGTTTGCTTTGCTGTTGCATCTGCAAAGGCACTTCCTTTAGAAATATGATCTGTTTCTTGTGTGTGTCCCTTGCATTTACATATTGCCACTACATGCGTTACCGGTTTTCCTGTTGATGTTTTAAACCCTCTGTTCTTCCACTGTTGACAAAATAAATGCACTGTAGCAAACGCATATTGGCTATCAGTGTAGATCGTAACTGGCTTATCTTTAAACAGTTTGCATGCTTCAGTTAAAGCTGTCAACTCTGCTGATTGTGCTGAGTAATTTCCAGGCATGGGTCCAAACTTCAGAACCTTATCTTGATTACAACAGCAAAACCCACTTTGTTTCTGCCTGTTTCATCTTTCTTTGCTGACCCATCCACAAAAACTATAAAAATTCATCACTAATTGGTTGAATTTCTAGTTCTGATTCATCTTTTATCTTGTGATTTCTTTTACCATCTAGTCAATCTGATTTCTTCCTTTCCGGACAATCTCTCTCCCAATGATCTCTCTGTCCACAAATCCAACATCCATCATCAACCTGCTCTGACCCTCTGTTGCTACTTCCTCTAAACCTTCATCTAAACCTTCATCTAAAATTTCCTTTTCCACAACCACGATTTCTTCCTCTCTTCACATTCCTTCCAAAAAACACATCACTACTTTCCTCCTGCCAAAATGTATCTACACTTTGATTCCTAAATTTCTTCTTATTCACCATCACCTTTTCTGCATGAACAGCAAAATTCATAAACTGTTGTAGCGCTCCGGGAGGTAGATCAATGTAATGCTTCCCTATCCAGTCTGCAATCTCTGGTCTCATAGTTTGCAGTAAAGCTTGTTTCAGCTGCTGTCTATAGGGATCATCATCATTATTATTATATCTGAGTCCACTATTAGCTTTAAAACTTCTTCAAATCTGACTCTAAAATCAGACACTAACTCTCCATCTTTTTGTTTAGTTGACCAATCTTTCCATAATCAGGTCTCATTGGAAAGGCTTCTCTAATTCTTTGTCCTAAAAGTGTAAGACTTTGAATTAACTCTTAGACTGTTATGTGGAAGAGGTCTGGCTGGATCGTCATCATTCATAGGATTCCTTTACTTTGCCCAGTCTGCTTTCATAGCAGTCATCCATGCTTGCTGACATTCAATGCCATTCAGATGATAAGCTCTCTGAACTTCCATCATTTTCCCTGTGAGAGATAACTCCCCTCACTGCCTTCCTAACATCCTCTAATGTCCAGGTCCTAAACACAAGAAGTGTAAATCTCTGGCCATCTTCTCCAGCTCTAGGATTGGGCACTTCAATGATTGGAAATGTCTCTGCAACTTTAGATGACCCTCCAGCTTCTTCAAACCAACCCCCATAGTTTTACTCCATTCAAGTTTTTCCCCTTTTCCTCTTAACATCATTTTTCCTTTTTCTGGTTTATTGAAATCAGTCACTGGTGGGTAAAGAGCCGTCAACAGAGGAGCATTTGTCCCCTGGTAGGGAGGAGGTGAGAAATCAGCTGGTTTCTGCTCTCCCCCCCTTTCATCCTGCCCCTGCTCGGTCTGCAGCCTGCTGCAGCCTGCTGTTGCAGGGGTCTGAGTTTCACATCTGATTTATCCTACTCTTTTTTAGCAATCAGACATGCTTCTCTAGTTTTACATTTCTGAATGCCATTCTTTATTTTTTCGTTGCTTCATTTAAGCACAATTTTGCACAAATTAATTCTTCACTATTTTTTTGTTTCTTTTGTATTTTTTATTTTGTTTTTAATTTGTAACCTTTGAACTAATTCAGTATATTCCCCTTAAAATCGTAGTTTTATCCCATTTTATCAAGAATGTAGTTGAACCTGGATGAACCTCTTTTCATGTATTTTGAATCCCCTGTTAATTCTAATTTTCTATTTGAATTCCCCATTTGTTTTCATTTTTGTAGTTACGTTAGTCACAGAGTGTGATCAGAACCAACAGAGAATTTCTCTCAGGACCGAATTTCACTCCCCGTCCAACAAGCTTCTAGGTCAGACCTATTGTCTGATCCGGTCACACATTTAGGGTCCTCCCAGGAGCAAAACCCGTTTTAGACTCTGGGTTCTTTTCACCTAATGAGATGAAATCTTGTTCTACTTCAACGAGCAGCCTTGTGTTAACACCGCAAGGTTTCCAGCTGCCTGCTGCTTGGAACAAGTTCACTCCATTCACACAAAAAAAACGTATCTATTTATTATTTATTTCTGTTGTTCTTTTTCTAGACCTTTTAGGGACTTGAACCCTTTCACGCGTTTTAGGCTGCAGGACTTGAACCTACACCTTTATTCAGAATTCTGGACTTTTCCGGGACTCCACACCCACACGTGTTTTAGGCAACAGGACTTGACCCTGTCCCTCAGAATTCTGGGCCACTTCGGGGACTCGAACCCCTGAAAAAGCGCTTTACTTGCCATGTCGTTGTGGTCTGAATGGTTAACAGATAACGTCAATCCGGACCCAGGGATCAGACCAGTCGATTGGCCGGCGTAGAATTCACTACGACGGACTTTCCTCCAGAGACCTGGTCTCACGGGCTGTGCACAGACTTCAATCGGCATGGTCCTCCCCCAAGGACGCAGATATGTTGTCGTCCGGCTCGAATGGACCAAAGAATGGCAGTTAAATGCATCTAGACTTTAAAGAAGAACACAATTAGAAACAACAAACCACAGCAAGAATCAAGTTTCTCATGCACGAGGGAGAGGAGCAAGAGTGACAGAAAACGTCTACCACGCTTCTCTTCTCAAAGGTCTGCCTCTCCTCGTGCTGCTTCTATTAAGAACACAAGAAGGAGGTAACAATTCAATTCAATTCCTTGCCAGAAAGCTCAGGGATCCCCCTCCCTGCGTGGAGAGAGGACCGCCGGGCCTAGGAAGCCGGCACCCGAGGAACAGCATCGCCGTTGACAAGGGCCCAGTACCCCATACTAGGGATGGGGTAGGGGACAGATGGTCCAAGGTCCCACCTTCCTTGCACAATGGGTGTGTGTGCCTGTGTTTATGTTGAAATGTATATTTTGAGGGGGTAAGGGTGTGTGTACTAAGGGAGTGCAGTTAAAATTGGCAGGTAGGGCACTGAGGGGACATCTCCTGATTACTCAAAGTTATGTCCCATCATCCTCCCCACCAAGGGGCCCAAAATGTCTAAGGTGCAGTTAAAATTGGCGGGTAGGGTGCTAAGAGGACATCTGCTGCTTGCTGGCAGTGATGTCTAAGCACCCCCCCTACCAATGGCCCTACATGTCCAAGGTGCAAATAAAACCAAGTGGGGGGGGGGCATTCCATACGACAACCATGGGAGGGGGACCACTGCCAAGTAGCCCACCCCCAAGGTCCATCGCAGGCTAAAGCCCGCACCCCCTCACCTTAATATGAGATTATATGAGGAAGGGGGTGAGTTGGGGACAGCTGGTGGACGTATTGGGTTATTGTTTATGGCCAAGATGGCTGCTGCTGCTACTGCCACTGTGTCTGTGTCTCCCTTGACAGCTTCAGAAAATACTTATACACAGATCACTTACCTCAAAAAGGATATCCATAAAACTCTCTGATGAGTTGAGGTTGAAAAATGATCGGTTAAACTCTTTGCTGGACATAGCGCATCAACAGTCCATGCATATTGGCCCACTGAAAGCGTTCCTGGAAGATACAGTTCACTGGGACCCTGACATGTCGCCGCGGCCTTCCTTAAGCTCCACACCTAAACCACTTTGGACTGAGGTGGTGTGCCGCAGGAAGAAAGCCTTGGACCGCGATGACCTCGTTCTTTCCAACCGTTTCAACGTCCTGTCAGGTCCAACATCTGATGATGTCCTGAAAGCGGCTCCTCCACTCCGCGGGAAAAACCCTCGCCCTGTCGCTTCTCGGACTGAGAAAGAAGGCCACCCGGCATCTGGAGGCCCATCTTCCGCTAAACGCCAACAGCTCCTGTGAGACGCAGTGAGTCGACGCCCTGACACCCGCCGCGGGCAAAACAAAATCCATGTCACCTCGGGATCCAATAATGCGGCCTCTTCATCTGCGGTTACGATCGGGACGTCGGGTCCAGGGTCGGCGGCGTCCCCCCCTGCGACAGGTGTCGCGGCGCCCACCGTCACCTCTCCTCTTCCTGGTGTCTCGCCTGCCTCAGCGGCCGCTACTCCTCGCCCACCAGGTGTATTGCCAACTCCCGCTTGTCCTCCTGCGGCGACAGGCCCACTTACTTCGGCGGTCAGATCTGGCGGCAGTGGGGATCGCACTGGCTCCTCCTTCCCAGGAGGTTCCTCAGACACCTGCACATCGCGGAGCTTGCATGTTGTGGGTGTTTCGGCCGCTGATAGCTCTCCTTCTCCCAGTGTGGCATTGAGCCATCATCCATCCGCCCTGGCCCCAGCCCAGTGTGTTTCCCCATCTTTTGCCTCACCTGCACCTATCTCTCAACAGCATCCATTTTCCTATCCACAACCTTTGTTTGCCCCAACAACACTCTTGGTAGGAGACTCAATTATTAGGCGTCGTAGATTTTTTAATGCAACTGGCTAAAAGACTCTTCCCTCTGCTACAATTTTGGTTTTATTGACAATTTCAATCTTTTTTGGGATCGCTGTTCCTTCTACCAACGTGATGGTCTCCATATAAACCAGGGGTCACCAACCCTGTGCCCGCGGGCGCCAGTGCGCCCGCGAGCACCCCTTGTGGCGCCCGCAGGGAATGCACCCAAAAAATCTTTTTTTTTTTTATTGAAGCAAATATTCAACAAACAACCACGGCATGTCTGTCAATGACAACAATATCAATTCTGAGATAAAGGTAGACAAAGAAAACCCAAATATGTAAACAAATATAAATTAAAAAATAACCAATAAAAGTAAGGGTCTATTACAAAAGTTTAAATAGATCAAATAAATTACACAATTTCTGGAAATTCTTATGATTCATGTAATGTAAAGATTTTGAGAATAGGTTGAGGTGGTTGGGTAATCCATTAATGTGAGGATTAATATTCCTGTCTGTTTTTATTTACATTTATGTTTAAAAAGTTAAAATTAAGTTAAAGTTTTAAAGGTTTAAAAGTTTAGCTTTAGTGTGTTCAATAAATATTTATCTTGTTCGGCTGCAACCTAAAGTCTGTTTTGAATTTAGGCTCCCTCTGCAACTGAGTTTGACCCCCCCTCCCCCCCCTGTAATACGAGTCTAGATAATTCATGCATGTTTTTGTGTGTAAAATGAGCAAATAAAAATAGGGCACACAAAAGGAAGTCCTCAAATTGTGTTGTTTTTTTTGGGGGGGTGGGGGGGGAGGTTTTTAGTGGCGCCCTTCATACCACTTGGTGCCCATGAAATAGCCCTCGGTCTCAAAAAGGTTGGTGAACCCTGATATAAACCATCTAGGAACTACATTTTTAACAGCAAACATAATTTATGCTGTTCAGTCCTACAAACTTTATGATTGACAATCAACTCCACCTTCCAAATGTGTCAGCAGCTCCCCCCCTTCTGAAAAGATCCCTGTCATCACCAGGCCTTGCTTTCAATACCAGCCTATTTCCAGAGGATCCTCTCTTCCCTGCCTCATCAGCCTCCCCCTGCAAACCATTACTGTGGATAGTACTCAGGATTCGCTATGTGGCACCACTGAACAGCACAAACCTTCAGTCCCTTGCAAAGAACAAACACGGTTTGCTCTTTTGAATGCACGCTCAATCTCGAACAAAGCTCATTATCTGGGTGATTTGTTCACATCTGAAAATCTTGACTTCATGGCCATCACAGAGACTTGGCAGCAGGAGCAGGACTACTTCCATTTAAATGAACTATGTCCCCCTGACTGCTCTGTTTTTGGAACACCTCGGGTTGAACGGCGTGGAGGAGGCCTTGCGCTCATCCACCGTAATTCCTTCCATTGCAGGCAAATGAAGCCGGATCATTTCAACTCATTTGAGCTCCAAATGACTAAGGTTGGAAATTTAGACTTCTTTTATTGTATTTTAGTCTATCGTCCCCCTGGGTCTGCTAGAGAATTTTTAAATGAATTTTCTGAATTTTTATCTATTCTTATCAAATTTGAAAAAGTTTTAATTCTTGGTGATTTTAATTTGCATGTTGATGACCCATCTTGTAAAGTAGCTTCTGAATTTTTAACACTCACTGATTCTTTTAGCCTAAAGCAACATGTTTCTAGTCCCACACACAACAAAGGTCACACCTTAGATCTTGTTTTTTCCATTGGCCTAGATATACGGTCTCTGAATGTGGTGGATGTTCATGCCACTGACCATTTCTGTGTTTATTTTAATGTGTCCAATAACTCCCATAAAGTTGTATCTCAAAGGCGTATTATAAATCAAACTGTTGTTGAACAGTTTTCAAAACTGTTTCATCTTAATCTTATTGATTATTGTGACAATGTAGAAATTCTTATCAATCATTTTAATGGTCATTGCCTGACTCTTTTGGACATAGTGACACCCATGAAGCTTAGAACTAAAACATCTTCTAACTCTCCTCATCCCTGGTTAAATGAAGAGATTGCTGTTTTCAGAAAAACATGTCGCCAGGTAGAACGCTTGTGGAAGTCCACTAACCTGGAAGTACATAGACTGCATTTAAAGGAGATGACTGGGACATTAAATAATATGATTAAGCTCGTCAGATCTAAGTATTTTTCTGACCTAGTACATATGAACAAGAGAAATCCCAAAGTTGTCTTTGATACCATTTAAAACATTGTTTCACCCTCAGCTCCACTTGTACCTGTTTACACCACTGACGATTGCAACAGATTTTTACAATATTCTGTAAATAAGGTGAATGAGCTCAAATTAAACCTAAAATCATCCAATGAGAATACCACTATTGTAGCCTCGTTAAACTACTCCTGGACTAACTTTTCTCTGCCATCTCAATAGACAATATCATGGTCGTATCAAAAAAGATGAAGCCATCCTCATGTCCCCTAGACATATTGCCATCATCTATTTTTTTTAAAGTTATCGACCTTATTGCCCCATTTCTTGTTAAAATGATTAATCTGTCTCTCTCCACTGGTACTGTCCCAAACTTCCTTAAACAGGCAGCGATAAGTCCCATCTTAAAAAAGCCCAACCTGGATCCATCACAACCCTCCAATTATAGGCCAATTTCAAAATGACCTTTACTCTCAGAAGTCTTGGAGAAGATAGTGGCAGAACAGTTAACATCTTTTTTAAGCAACTATGAACTCTTCGATAAATACCAATCTGGTTTTAGAAAGATACATTCCACGGAGACCACTTTACTTAAAGTTTCAAATGATATACAGATGGCTGCTGACTCTGGAAACTATACAGTTTTGGTTCTTTTGGACTTATCCTCTGCATTTGACACTGTTGATCATAAAATACTGTTGGGCAGATTAGAAAATGAGTTTGGTATTGCTGGGTTTGTTTTAAAGTGGTTTACCTCCTACCTGACTAATAGAACATTCTCTGTCTACATAAATGGCATGCTTTCTGATACCGCTCCACTCCTACATGGTGTGCCCCAGGGATCTGTTTTAGGACCTCTTTTGTTTTTAATGTACATCTACCCTCTTGGAAAGCTTTTGAATAACTTTAAAAATGTCATGGCCTGTCAGTTACTCCCTCCTCCCCCCTCCTTCCTCTGTTGGACGCGACCAGCTGGATCCACTCACCTCATCTACACCTGCCTTCATAAACTCCTCCAGGATCATCAGCCGGTGCCAGTTCGTTGTTCCTCTTATGGTGCAAAGTCTGGTCAGCTCATGTTTTTATCTCAAGTCTAGTAGACTCAAGCTCATGATATTTCTCGCTCTGCTTCAGGACGTTAACCTTCTGGATCCTCACCTGGTCGCAGTCCTCCTACGCTGCAGTCACGCCGAACCCAGAAACCTCCAGCCAGCCGCCTCGCCTCGCCGTGGTTCAAGTTTCGCCCACGCCGTCTCAAGTAGCCTCCAGCCAGCGT
>JAUDJI010001644.1:0-10099 GCA_037389245.1 Oryzias sinensis
GGGATAAAAGCTGAATCATGAAGATGTGATGCAGATTAACCTTAACCGGAATCAGATGTTCTCCCTTTAGGATGAAACCGACTTTAATTAAAATCAACCTATCTGCTTTAGTTTGAGCCTAAGTCTGCAGTTTCTCTGATGAAAGTTGTAATCCTCCTTCTGACAGCAGTCAGCAGCAGAGAACAGGTCTGATCAGATTCATTCCTACAGGAAACCAGCAGCAGTTTCTGTGCTCTGCGAGACATTTTAGAGCTACATAACCTCCAGAGGCTCTTCAGAAGCAAATCAAACCTGTTTGTAACCTCTAAACTCTGAAACAGATTCGTCTGCCTCAGGGGAAAACGCAGGACCAGGCATCCTCCTCATCATCAGTCTGATTTTTTGTTTCTGCAGATGTTTGACGCTCACTCTTCCGTTCTCGTTTGCAGATCATACCGAAAGACAACGAGACTCGCTCCACCTTAATGTACAAGTACGTCATTCACGAGGACTCTGTGCCGGTCCACAACAACAATGTGATCCAGGAGGAGACGTATGAGTGGGCTCTGAAGAACTGGTCGCCCTGCTCCAAGCCCTGCTCTGGAGGTGAGAAACCTTCAGCACAAACAAGAGGGAGACCCAGAAATCCCAGCCGGAGGACATATTCTGGCCCAGCTGTTGTCGTCTTCTTTATTCCCCCCAAAAAACTACGTGTGTGTGTGTGTGTGCGTGCGTGTGTGTGTGTGTGTGTGTGTGTGTGTGTGTGCGTGCGTGCGTGCGTGTGTGTGTGTGTGTGTGCGTGCGTGCGTGCGTGCGTGCGTGCGTGTAAACCCCCAAATCCTTTTTTATTTAACCCTTGTACTATCCTATGGGGTCCAGATGACCCCCCCCCTTCCATTGAGGTGTTCCCCCTACCATGACAAAGGTGGATAAAGGTGGAAAGATTTCATGTAATCCATGGACACCAGTGAAGATCACAAATCATTGAAGAAAAAAGGTTCAGAGCACTGTCTAGTGGGTCTAGATGACCCCACTGTCTAGTGGGTCTAGATGACCCAACTGTCTAGTGGGTCTAGATGACCCAACTCCCAACGTTAAAGTGCCTAGGATAGAACAAGGGTTCCACACTGTTGACATTTCAATGTTTGGCAAAATGTACCGAAGCCCAGAAGGTCAAAGCAGTCAAATCAGGAGGGAATCCTTTGAATCAGTTTAGTTTTCCACAATGTGTCCCAAAAACAAATCCCCTCACAACACAAACGTGGAGAAAATGGACCCCCCCTCGAAGCCGACGCTTTTCATTCAACATTTTAGCCAAGCATAAAAAATGAAAATGAGTGGCGGAAAAGAAAAATAATGTCCAACCTCTCCGTCCTTCTCAGGCTTCCAGCAGACCAAGTATGGGTGTCGGAAGAAGGGAGACACAAAAATGGTCCATCGAGGTTTCTGTGACGCCAACAAGAAGCCGAAGCCGATCCGGCGGATGTGTAACCTTCAGGACTGCACGCAGCCTCAGTGAGTGTCTGCTTCTTTGCTTGCCCTGACAGAAAGAAAATGATCCATGGCGGTTCCTAAAGTGTGCATTAAAATCCAAGTGGGACCTTGAGGCAGCACTTTCAGATAACAACATGCTTTTCTCAGCAAGAGCAGAATTTTAATGAGGCTCCTCAGTCTGCAGTGGAGGAAGAAGAGGGAGAACTTGAAATAATCTCCTCTGACTGTCTGGATGGAGAGGCTGGCTCCTAATCCTCTGGCCTCTGAAACAGAATCTGATTGATTATCTGATGAAACGTCGTCTGAGACTCCTGTTGGATCTGACTGGAGGTGTTTCCTAATTGAACAACGTTCTGTGATGGATGTGAAGGAAACCTTAAACTTCTGTCAAATCTGTTCCACGCCGGAACAGCTTGGCATGTCAGAGAGATTTCCACGTGACACATTTATGCACGCGTGTGCACGAGAACCCCCTCTGAGGCATGTGGGGGTTTTGGGCTCATAGAAACTCATGATTCATATCGACATTTCTGTAAATCATGTAAAGTTGTTGGGGAAAGAGAAAGAAGATCAAAAAATAATCATCACTGTGAAAAAAGGGTTTAAGGTTTGAACTGACTTCATTTGGTTGGAGCCGGAACAAACCATTATCTGTGAGTGACACTCGTTCCAGCTCTCTGATACAGTCAGTGCTTCCATGTCCTCAATGGAATCTAAAACCCTGGTTCTCTGCGGGGAAGCCATGAAGCAGGGCCGATGTGGGAGGAGCTACTCCACACCCATCTAGAAAAGCGTCACCGTGTGATGAGGTCATGGTTCCAAATGAATCCTGAAGTGGGAGGGGCACATTGACTGTAGTTAGCCCCGCCCACCTGATCATCGCTCTGAAATTGACCTTTGCAGCTCTGATCTGTCTCTGAAAGGCCCCAGGAGTCTCATCGAACTCTTCATCAGTTCTGTTCCTTCAGACAGAGGATCTGCAGAGGTTTCCTCCACATCAGGACTTTGTTTTTAAGAACGGTGATTTTATAGAACCAAACTCCATGAATGTATCAGGGAAGTGGTGGACTCCAGCTGAAGGACATCAGAGCCCCCTCATCCAGGAGAACTGTTGATCATCTCAGTCAGTTCAGTCCATGTCTGACTTTACCTGGGCCTGTAGTGTCACTGCCTCTAGATGGCGCTCTGTGTACAGATCAGGCTGCAAATATCATAAGTCTCTATACTGCAATGGTCCTGTTCTGCATCCTGGACATGTCTATGTATCTGCAATCAGCTGTAAGCTTCTTTGGACTAAAGTATTATTTGTTGATTTTTTTACTCAAAAGAACAAAGAAAAGCTGAATGCTGTCAGAATGCAAAGAAATGAGGGTTTGATTGAAAGGCTGCTGTACAAACGGCATCCAGATTCAGCCGTTTAAACGGGAAAATGACATCCAGCAGCTGCTGCAGGTCTTTGAAACCTGGACCGAAGCAGCTTCTGCGTCACAAATACCTTCTTTTTCAAACGGCATTTTCTCATCTGCTCCTGATTCCCAGCAATTTGAATACAGAAATACTCAGAAATAGAATTTCAAGCCAAATTCTCTCTATAATTAATTAAAATGCCACAAAAACATGTTAGAGACACCTAGAACAGCATTTTCAGCCGTTCTTAACCTGTTTGTGACACTGCGTGTTCTTACATGTGGTGCTCCTCTTCTCTTCAAGTCAAATCAAACTTTATTTGTGTAACACTTTTCCAGCTCGGGCTGATCCAAGTGCTTTATATAAAAACAATCACATTTTAAAACCAAAAGATGCTACATAAATATTTTGTAAAAAATAACCCACAGAATGCCCACAACCACACACACACACACACACACACACACACACACACACACACACACACACACACACACACACACAAACACCATGCCTCCTGATGATGGCTCCATGTAGCAGCATATATAGATTAAAAAGTAGTGGCCCTAAAATTGAACCTTGGGGGACCCCACAGTTGATTTCAATGACCTTTGAGGAGCAAATGTCCATACTTTCATAAAATCTGATGATTGATCTGTTAGATAGGAATAAAACCACTTTAGTACGGTACCAGAGATGTCTAAACCTCTCAGCCTGTTGAGTGATTTACTGGGATCTACTGTGTCAAATGTAGCACTGAGATCGGGGTGGCCGTGGTGCAGCGGTAGGGAGGTCGTCCCATGATCGTAAGGTTGCAGGCCTTGCACGCCCATGAGTCGAAGTGTCCTTGGGCAAGAAACTAAACCCCAGCTTGCCTCTGGTGGTAGGCAGGCTCCTGTGTTTGGCAGCGGAGCCGCCATCAGTGTGTGAATGGGTCTGTGACTGTAAAGCGCTTTGTCCTTGTAGGAAGAAAGGCGCTATATAAGTATACGCCATTTACCATCCAGTAGTACCAGAACTGAGAGTCTCCTCTGGTTAGTGTCTATTGTTTTAAAGAGAACTTTAGGATCATTTTTGTTTTGCATAGTTAAGTTTGAGAAATGAAGGGTTCTAGCTCTTTTTATTGCATGACTGTACACCATTTGCTGTTCTTTAAAAATGTCATGATGTACAGTTAATTTGGTTTTTCTCCACTTCCTCTCCGCCCTCCTGCGTTCACGTTCCAAGGCTCTGATTGGTTGGTTCCTCCAGGGTGATGTAGCTTTAGTTTTCACCGTTTTTGTTATAAGTGGAGCTACAGCATCAGTGGCTGACTGTAGTTCGTTGTTGAAATGTTCAACCATGGAGTCTCAGGATGCAGGTCATATCTGAGCTGCGGCGGTGTGAACTAAAATATTGATGACATTTGCAGCCACCTCAGGAGTTGTGTATCGTTTCCTCACAGTTCTCCCTGGAGCTTCCTGTCGAGTAAAACTGGTGATATGAAAAAACAGAAAAATTGTGATCTAACAACAATGTCAACGACAGACACTACGGGACAGGCCACAGGTTATGACCAACATGTGCGCCCCCTGTTGTGGGTGGGCTGTGTGACATGTTGGGTAAAATCCATACAGAGAAACTCATTTGCATCACTATTGTTGTCAACATGTGGCTTGACATCACCAGTTATTAAAAGTCTACTATATTAGGAGTGTGTGGACCCCAAACATTCAGAGAATTCTTGAAGAAAGCAGGATTTGGTGGTCTGCAGACAGGAACACAAAACAGGCGGGCTGTTAAAATGCATGACGCTCCAATGTGGAGTCGCTATTTAGTGTGATTGTTTAGGTTAAAAATGAGCCACAAGCAATCGCTGCAACGCCACCGCCTTACCCCCCCCCCCCGATAATAAAAATAAAAGGTTAGGATTCAGTGACCCCGGCAGCATCAGTACAAAGCCTCTTATTGTGTCTCCACTGAGCCGCTGGTTCCAATTGCAGAGCAGTGACTCAGGCTGCAAAGTTTGTTCTGCAGGCGTTGTTACCTGGCTCAGTTTCACCCCCCACCCCCCACCCCCGCTGAAGTGAATGATGACAGAAAAAGCCCCGTCTTTGGGGCAACGCCAGAGACGCGTGGAAATGAGCCGACGTTGCATCAGACGACTTTACCGCCTTCAGAAACTCTGTGATGAGCCCTTCCAGCTTCAGCTTCCAGTCAGAGCCAAGCCGCCGGAATCACGTGACGGCGCTTGGCCGCTCTGTGATTGAACCCTCTGCTGCTGAGCAAAGTCTGGATTCAGTCTGCTTCAGTTCCACAAGTAAGCCTGCGTCTGAAGTGGGAAGATTGGAGCATCCCATAAGTCTCAGAGACTTGGATGGTGCAGCAAAGCACCTGCAAACCTGTTGGTGCGCGTGGCTGGCACCTGAGTCACGGCTGAAAGGTGACAGTCAACAGGACGCCAACCGCTAAATGTCTGGGGAGAGAAGAGAAGCGTCTGGGTTTGGCGGTGGAAACCAGAACAGCTAGGTGATTGGAAACCTGCATCTGGTCCAGCAGATGCTGGCTGGATCTCATCGCTCCTTCAGAAAATCCACAGAAAGCAGAGTGAAAGGAGAAGGGCGGACTGGGATTTATCAGCCGCCAGAGCCGTCTGCCTGCAGGCGGACAGACAGACAGCTTTTGTCTGAGCAGAGTGGATCTCCTCACAGGTGTTGGTGTGGATTTGTGTGGAGGTGGGATGCTTAGGAACCATTGAAATAAGAGACAAAAAGAGTGGGATATTTCCAGAAGACAGAAATGCTGCCGATGCTTCACCGTCACTTTATGCAAGTTAAACTGCCGGCAGAAGCAGCAGAACAGCAGCAGAACAGCAGCAGCAGCAGAAGCAGAACAGCAGCAGCAGAACAGCAGCAGAACAGCAGCAGCAGAACAGCAGCAGCAGCAGAACAGCAGCAGCAGGCAGAGCAGCAGCAGCAGAACAAGCAGCAGCAGAACAGCAGCAGCAGAATAACAGCAGCAGCAGCAGAGCAGCAGCAGCAGAACAGCAGCAGCAAGAACAGCAGCAGCAGCAGAGCAGCAGCAGCAGAACAGCAGCAGCAGAACAGCAGCAGCAGAACAGCAGCAGCAGCAGAGCAGCAGCAGCAGAACAGCAACAGCAGCAGCAGAACAGCAGCAGAACAGCAGCAGAACAGCAGCAGAGCAGCAGCAGCAGAACAGCAGCAGCAGAACAGCAGCAGCAGAACAGCAGCAGCAGCAGTTGTTGGTGCAGCAGCAGCAACCAGCTTTCCTTCAGCCTGTTTGGATCAATCGGAGGCTTCATCACATTAGGTCACACTAAACATGGTGGCTGACTTTAAGGTTCATCTTTGCGGCCATCAGCGTAGAACCTGATGAGGTTACGTTTAACATGGAAACAGGAAACAGAAGATCGGCGATACGAGAGCACAGAACTTTAGATCCAGTCCTTTTTGCTGCAGTGAAACGAATGAAAGGTCACTAAGGGTCACAAAGGGTTCGGACCAGAACAATCGCACCTTTTCCTGAGTCTGAACTGGTGGGATTCTGTTTTTTTGTCTTACCTGTTTGACTTTTTCACAGAAAGAAACAAAATCATTTGGACCTTGATGAGTTCTGCAGAACCAGACGTTGTACAGTGGGCTGTGCAGCAGGCGTTCTGCAAAGGTTTGGGCCGAACGTCGGCTGATACCTGCAGGGTTCTGCTGGCTCTAGCGGCTCCAACACAGATCAGACAAAGCAGAAACGGCTGAAGAGGCGGCGTTAATGATGTCAATTACAGCAAACCGCTGGCCACATCTCTGCAGAATGATTCTAGAAGCTTCCTCTCAGAAATCTCGGTCACAAAGTCAAACGGCAGCTTTCTAACCAGGAACGTTTGTGGTTTTCTTTCAGAAAAGAGCAGAAATGAGGACGTTTTGTGAGTTTAGCTTTTGCATCAGAAAGTGACAGAATGGAAATGATTAGTGTATTTGTTAGTAACTTGGTTTCCATGGTTACAGTCAGGACCATAAATATTTGGACAGAGACACATTCATTCTAGTTGTAGTTTCTGTACATTACCACAGTGAACTCTAAATAAATCAATTGAGATGCCATTGAAGTGCAGACTTTCAGCTTTTATTCCATGGGTTGAACACAGAGATTGCATAAAAATGTGAAAAACTAAAGCTTTTTTTAACACAATCCCTTCATTTCATGGGCTCATAAGTAATTGGACAACTGACTTCCATGTTATTGCATGGGCAGGTGTGGCAATTCCCTTGTTATGTCATCATGAGTGAAGCAGATAAAAGGCCTGGAGTTGATTAGAGGACTCGTGCTGCATTTGGAAGATTCTGCTGTGAACAGACAACATGCGGTCAAAGGAGCTCTCCATGCAGGTGGAAGGAGCCATCATTAAGCTGAGAAAACAGAGACAGACTGTCTGCGCAGATCCAGGTGAATGCAGCCCTGTCTGCGCAGATCCAGGTGAATGCAGCCCTGTCTGCGCAGATCCAGGTGAATGCAGCCCTGTCTGCGCAGATCCAGGTGAATGCAGCCCTGTCTGCACAGATCCAGGTGAATGCAGCCCTGTCTGCACAGATCCAGGTGAATGCAGCCCTGTCTGCGCAGATCCAGGTGAATGCAGCCCCGTCTGCGCAGATCCAGGTGAATGCAAACTGATTGGACGGCGTTTCATAATCCAGATGGACAACGACCCAAAACATCCAGCCAAAGCAACTCAGGAGTGTATTAAAGCAAAGAAGTGGAATATTCTGGAATGGCCAAGTCAGTCACCTGATCTTAACCCTTGAGCAGCATTTCACTTGTTGAAGACTAAACTTCAGACAGAAAGGCCCACAAACAAACAGCAACTGTTTGCCGCTGCAGTAAAGGCCTGGCAGAGCATCCAGAAGGAGAAAACCAGCATCTGCTGATGTCCAGGAGTTCAAGACTTCAGGCTGTCATTGCCAACAAAGGCTGTTCAACCAAATATTAGAAATAACCATTTGGTTTGCAGTTATTTCAATTGTCCAATTCCTTATAAGCCCATGAAATGAAGGGATTGTGTTTAAAAAATGCTTCAGTTTTTCACATTTTTATGAAATCTTTTTGTTCAACCTATGGAATAAAAGCTGAAAGTCTGCACTTCAATGGCTTCTCAGTTGTTTTATTTCAAATTCACTGTGGTAATGTACAGAAACTACATTAGAAAGAATGCATCTCTGTCCACATATTTATGGTCCTGACTGTAGACGGGATTGTTGGAATTATTATTGGTAGAGAATCAATCAGATTAGTGACAATCTGCCTCTTTTTTATTTTTAAACTGTAAATAAGCTTTTGTCAAAAACGTTTTTTCTGCATCTGGACTTCGCCTCCTGTTCCTACCTCCGTTGCCATGGCAACCGGAGGTGTTTCTCCAAAGGGGAATGCCTGGCAGAGAGACTTTAAACTGAATTTGTCACAGGAGAAACTGTTTGCCCAGTAATTCCTGCGCTTTCCTCCAGGTGGGTCTCAGACGAGTGGGAGCACTGCACCAAAACCTGCGGCAGCCTGGGCTTCCAGATCCGGACGGTCCGCTGCCTGCAGCTCTTCAACGACGGCACCAACCGCTCCATCCACAGCAAATACTGCAGCAACGAGAAGCCGGAGAGCCGCAGGCCCTGCAACCGCACACCCTGCCCCTCGCAGTGGAGGACGGGGGCGTGGTCTGAGGTATCATCACACAGGAACTACGGACACCTGCCTGTCACTTTCACCTGAAAGGAGACCAACACTTTAAGAAGCACTGACGCGTTGTTACTGATGCTGCTGAAGGACATTTGAAAACTTTGGTACCCAAACGCAACACGACTACGTTTAAGAAAATCCTGCAGCGCAGAGCTTCTTTAATTCTGCCTCACTGGAAACTTCAGAGACTGTCAGAAAGTCTAGTGATGCAGAAGAATGGTGCAGCAGATGACAGCTGATGAGACCGATGCTCTTCACGTCCTGAGCTGTGGCCAGGAGGATAACCAGAGAGTCATTAGCAGATAACCTAAGATAACCAGAGTAACCAGAGAGTAACCAGAAAATAACCAGAGAGTAACCAGAGAGTCATTAGCAGATAACCTAAGATAACCAGAGTAACCAGAGGATAACCAGAGAGTAACCAGAGAGTCATTAGCAGATAACCTAAGATAACCAGAGTAACCAGAGAGTAACCAGAGGATAACCAGAGAGTAACAGGAGGATAACCAGAGAGTAATTAGAAGATTACCAGAGTAACCAGAGGATAACCAGAGAGTAACCAGAGGATAACCAGAGAGTAACCAGAGAATAACCAGAAAATAACCAGAGAGTAACTAGAGGACAAGCACAGAGTAACCAGGGAATAACCAGATCGCTATGGCAAACAAAAACACAATGTTTAGTTCCCATATTTTTGGGTATTCTGCTCTACGTGTTTCTTACTTTAGTATTTGTCAGAATGACTAAAGACATGACCTCTGACCTTTCAGGAGTGCCATCTATTGGAAAACTGTGACATCACAGCACACTTTCAGGCACTTTAGGAGACTCCTCTCAGGAGGTCTGAGGTACAGACTTCCTCTGCAGACGTTCACTGAAGGTTCTTCTGTGTTCATCGGAGGTTCTGGCATTAGAAACTGCACAGTTCCAGTCAGGCGTAGTCAGATGCATCACTCTTTGGTGATGTGGCTGTCAGAAGCAATCACACTGGTTGCTAAGGGAAACATGAGACTCAAAATTGGTCCCCGTCTACATATCCGCTCAGACGAGGAAAATAATCCTATGGTTGCTACGGACCCATCAACTTTACAGAGATAAAACTTTAAATCCAAATGTGACGGTCCCATCTGCCTCATTCTGACCCACGTTCCAGCCTGAAACTACAACGATTAGAATTCCAACAGATATAGACTAAACATTTCACATTAAAGTCTCAGACACGTTGCGGCTCAGCCTGACTCGCCGCTGTTGCCCCTCCCACAGTGCTCCGTGACGTGTGGAGAGGGGACGGAAAGGCGACTGGTCACCTGCAGGATGGGAGATCAGTGTTTCGGAGAGAAACCGGAGACGGTGCGGCTGTGCAGACCTGGATCGTGCTACGGTGAGTCAGCCGATCACACAGAAGGTTCTGCTGTTCGGACCAGAAACGGCTGCAGAACATGACATCAGCATTTCACCTAAATGACATCAGCATCTCACCTGAATGACATCAGCATCTCACCTGAAT
>JAUDJI010001645.1:0-10099 GCA_037389245.1 Oryzias sinensis
GAGAGAGGGCAGAACGAAAAACGGCTGAAAATCACCCGGGTTACACCTCAGAACAAGGAAGTGAAGACTTTAACCACTTCTGATTGGTCAGACTGATGACATGTGATTAAGATCCCAAGACTGGGGAAGTAGGTGAGAGGCAGGATTTTTCATTTTTTTCCCTTCCAAAATCCTGCAGACTGCGCAAAGGGGGTCTTCAGTGCCTTTTACGTGACAAGTGCGTACTCCTTGCAGGCTCCTTGGGTGGAGATTAGGAAATTAGACCATTTATGTGGACATCCTGCGGGCTTCCTATGGGGTACCTATGAGGACTTAAGTACTACATGCATGCCCCCCATGAATGCTTCCCTGTGCAGATGGCATTTGTGTGGGATCCGTAAGGGTCCAGTAATCATACCTCACTAGAGTGTGGCATAAACGCAGACTGCAACGGCAGCACCTTACCTTCATAAGTCGTGTGTGCAGCTTCTATTAGCCTTGCAAAAACATCACAGTACACACACCCACAACAATTGCACATTCCATTTTTGACAACGGCACTTAAGATGGTCATAAAAACCTCTTCAAGACACATCTGTGCTCCCTGTAAGATGCAGCCTCTCCTGTGTACGACCTTCCACAGACCCAGACAGCCCAAAAACCTGGAGCACCCGTACTGGTCAACCCCTATATAGGTGTTTGTGACTTAAGCTTACAGCCCACACAAGTGGCATCTATCAGGTTAAAATAGACTTTATATGGAGTTATATTTCTATATGTGGGTTTCGGCACTTTACAGCAAAACGTTAAGGGCCTGAATAAGAAGAGGTCTCTGCTGTACCAAAGTGTCTCATCAATTCATGTAAGGTCAGTTCTCCCTTGCTTATCTCACAGTAAGGTCAGTTCTCCCTTGCTTATCTCACAGCTCCTCTTTTTTTATAACTTCATAAACTGCATCTGTGAAGACTTGTACATCTACTATGGTTTCATAGCAGAAAAAGTTTTAAAAAAGGTCATCTAGACCTTTCTTCTGGAGTTTTGTAGGTCGAAGACATTTCAGGTGGAAAGCAGACACGTATGAGGTCATGATGATGAAGCCATTTGCTTCAAGGCAGCCACACTGAAGCTGGCTGAGACCCTAATAGATAACACATGAGACATTGGTGATGATCCATCTGTGACTGTAAACTGGCTTTTAACCTGCGCTCTGGCTGACAGGTGGCACAGCTTTGCCTCAGACAGTAAGACTGCCAGGCAGGAAGTCGAAGCTATTTTTGCCTTTGTGACAACAGGACAGCTTGATGGATGAGAGATGTTTCAACCCTAACAGAAACTGACATGTAGGGAACGTGATGGGTTTGTTTTGTTGTGAAATATAAAGAAAGTCACAGCATTTCCTTGAAGGAGATATGTTATGTTATTTTGCTAAAAAAAAAAAGATGCTGGAATGTTAAATGTATGTATTCAATGTGGTATAAAGGTCAAAAAGAAATTGCCCTGTGTTTCTTAAGCTGCCGCCCTTCACAACACATTCTCAAACTACCACTTTCCAAGCAAAATTAACGCTCGTAAATTGGCCTTCTCGGCTTCCGCGTTCAAAACTCTCACGTTCACGCATAGCTATGCAAGTTTAGAACTGTTCTGTATCTTAAACCATGCCACCTTTAAATGTGTGTTGAAAGTTTAACCAGGTCGAACTTAGACCAATCAGGGACTTGGATATGGTAGTGACATACGGATGGCGTCTTTTTAAATTCACAAAATTAATAATTAGAAATTAATAATTGCGGTTTGTGCCTGGACGAAATTATTTGACACCAAGTCTTTCCCGAAAGAAAAAGTCTGGAACAAGATTTGCGAGATTTGCATTGCTTCGACATTTCACGCCAAGCCTCTTCCAACTGTAGTTGGTGGAAATGGCCTAGTATACAGCAGAAAAAGTAAAGGAAGAAAAAGGCCCACTTTTCTCTAGTTGAAACTCCTCTTTGTCAAATACTTTTTTGATCTATTTGGAACAAAATATATCTTTACTTTATGTAGAGCTTTTGATGCGAACATATTCCTTGGAATTGTTTTTTTTTTTTTTTTTTTTTTTTTAAGAAGTGTGTGCTTAACATTTCTTTATATTTTGTTTAGATAGTCCAAACATAAGAAGTACATTGATATAATTAATTTCTTTTGTAGAATTAGGTACCGGTAGGTATTGCCTCTAACCAAAGACCTTTTTTTTAGAATTCCCACTGTTTTCTCAGAACGTTGTTCAAGTATTCCAGTAGATTCTTCCTCTTTGCAAAAAATGCAATGTGATTTCTGAAATGTGATTCTTCCATCAATGCCTTTAACATTTATGTTTAGAAGAGTTGGTAGTTGTCTTTTGGGTTGATTTGCAGCAATGCCTAGTTCTTGGAAAAGTGCATTCACACCCCCTTCTGCAATGCACTTTTAATGAAAAGTAAATATAAATGCACATATGTGTTTGTGTTGAGCTTCTGCGTTAAAAACTCTCGTGTCCATATGTACAAAATGTGTGGCCATTGAACTCGTATTAAAAGTTGAAACAGGTTGAAGTTTGAACAATCAAGGGACTCGGATTTGGTGAGGAGGTATGGATGATGTCCCTTAAATTCATGGAAGTGCAAACCATTTGAAAATTGATCTTGACGGGAAATCGATATAGAGCTGTGAACGAAAAAGCCTGGAGCAAGATTTGCACAGCTTTGACATTTCGCACCAAGCCTCTTCCAAGTGTGGGTACATGCACTAATAAACAGTAAAAAAGGAAAGTGAAGAAGTCTCTCCCTTCTTGTCCATTGTTAACACCATGGGCTAAATGCACATTCAAAAACCCACATTCGTGCATGGGCGTCTCATGCTTGATGTGTCCATAGCTAAAGACACGCAATCTTGAGTCCTGTTTAAAATACTCATGGCTGAAAATTACAAGCCAAATCATTTCAAATTTGATTTATAAAACAGAAAAAAAAAGTTTAATAAGAAAGTAGCTGAAGTTTTATTCCATATTTTGCTATTTAAAAATAGATAAACCTTTTTTTAAAAGCGGGAACAAGATGTCTAATTTGCACCTATATTAACAAAGTTTACAAGAAAATCTCTTGGCACAAAAGTTTTTTTTTTTTTCCAATGCAAAATGAAGACAAATGGTATACACCTTAACCTACAGATCCGTCCTCTAAAGGGCATAATTATATGATGAATTATGGCTGACAGACTAGTTAAGTGGGTCAGATGGGGGTTGACCTGTGATGTAAAATAGGGCTGCGGTCAGAGCAGACATGTGAAATATTTTTGTCCCCCTTTAAGTGCAGGAAAGGCAGCAGCGAGTCGGTGTGAAGTGTTTTCTGGTTTGGAGCTTCCGCTCTTGAACTGAGGGCACGAATTCCCAAACCCAGCTGTGACTGGGGTCCCTGTTTGCAGCTTTTTTCTTCTTCCGTTTCACTTTAGTAGCCTACCCATTCTGAATCCCCTTCGCCACACTGGAGTTTTTTTTTTTTTGTGCATGTAAGATTTAGATTGCTATTTAACATTCTTCCAAATGGCCTAAACAGGGCTGTAAAGAATCTGATGGTGGGATTGATAATATATTGACATCCGCAAAAAGGAAGCTACCATCGGCAGATGGCCTACATAGATCAGAAACAGACTAAAAGTGCCAGTCTTATCTCATTTAAAATTGATAGAATCTGCCCTTAAACACCTCTATGGTTCACTATCCTTCAATTAACATCCCTTCACATATTACCGTACATTCCTAGATATATGCAAAAAAAGAAAAAAACAGAAATAAAAGCATTTTCCTACCTTTTTTAGGTTGACAAATCTTAATAACGCAATTCATGAAAAAGCATGAGATTGACCCTGGCGTTAGCTTTACACTTAGCATGGATCACAAAAGTGATAGGTGATTTTTTATGTAATTCTTGGCAAGATTGTGTATACAGTGTATGTCTGAATTTGAAATTTAGCAATTATACAGAAAGGTGTGCTAATATCTCCCACAAACAGGATGTGAATACATATAGATGAGCGACAATCCACATATTTTTATACTTTACCCCCTATTATGAATATTTAACACTTTACTTTGTATAAAGATTATCAGTACTGGCATCACTTCACACAGAAAGTTTCAGAGAGTTGGCCCAAATTACTGGTAGCCTAATGGCATCACTGCAGATAAGACCGAACATGCCTTTAAAGCCTTCCTCCCAGTTCTTCACAGAAATTAAATGGAATTCTGTATGAGGAACATTGTAGTTAGCAGGCATAAAGCCACTCTCTGTTCAACAGCCAGCACCTCCAAAGAATTCACGCCAAACAGAGGATCAGCTCCCGAGATGAAAGGGAGGTCAAGGTGGCTTTTTTGCCTGCTTCATCCTCCCTCAATCAGGCTCTCTTTTCGTCTTTTTCCAAACCAAAACCTGTCAAATAATGGAAGGATAAGGGAATTCTGCACTGCACCATCTTAGTGGATATGCACACTAATCTTTTTTTAAAGCTTTCATCAACACAGAAAGCTAAGGGCCGATGTGAACAATCTTTTAATGCATTTCAAAGCACTTGCCTTTTCTTTTCAATTATATTTCTTGGTATATGCAAATAATATGTGTAAATTTATAACTATTTTGTAGTGTAAAGATTCCCAATTTCTTATTTTAATATCCTAATATGATAAGTGTTTGCTTAGATCTGGGTAAGAACATGAAAACAACTCAAAAGCTTTAAGGTTCTCTGAAACACAGTACAAATGAAGATTTTCTGATTTACTGAAGCAATGTGTTTGTAATCATGCCCGTATGGGTGCTGTAGGTTTTAGGGTTCTCCGGGGCTCATATGGTGTCATTGATAGATGCCGTTGCATCTTCAAGAAAGCGGGGGTATGCCTTGCAGTTTCTTTGTGACCTCTGTCACGACTGTCCAACTGTGTGTAGTAAGTGTATTGTGGAGTATATGTAAGGGTAAGTTTCACACTCTTATGATATACAGGGGATGCTGTTGTACGGTGTCCTTATGCTACACTCTGATCGTTAGTGAGGTGAGCTCTCTGGCTCCTTGCTAACTGTGTGCAAATGCTGCACGCACAGAGTGTGAAGGTGATACCTGTGAGTGCCCGTAGTATGCCCAGACAAACCACACTCGGATTGTCTAATATCCTCATTTCGAACAGTCAGGCAGCAAGAATGGAGCACGCAACAGACACGCAAGGAATGCACACTTATCTGAACAACACTCATGGGCTCCCTGCGCAGTGCGCAGATTTCAGGGGGGTTGAAACAGTTATCTGTACGACAGCCCTACTTCACGCTTACTTACCATGTTGTCGATTGGTCGGAGTCGGTCTGAGTCAACATTTCTATGGGAACCACTCTTGCCAATCACAAATGAAGTTTTTGGAAGAGCACACCTATACCACTTGAAAGATGGCTCAGGGATCTGTCAATCAAACTATTCAAACCTTCGATTTAAAACCACATACTTTTATTGAGGCACCTGGCTGTTCAGTTTATGACTTAAACAACTTGTACTACAGGAAAAATATCATGACAAAAAATTAGCATTAACAAGAACGAGATAAAAACAAAAGGTATCAAAGCAAGATTGGTTACTCTGACAATTTTTTTGACTGAATGATTGTTCTTTATGTCTCATTAAAAGCCCCTATGATTTTGGCATCTTGGCACCAGTCTGGAACATAAGGGGTCACTAAGTCCAGTTCTGAAATACATTCAATGGTTCCTTCCTGCACAATATGCTTTCTGCCCATACACCCCCTTTACCCAGGACTCCCCAGGCCCATCCATCCATCTCTCTTCCCCATGATCCAAAAAGAGCTGCTAAACCTTGCTAGAACTCACACTGTCCGATGTAGCAGCTATCCTTCTGTGGTTTGCCATCTGTTTAGCACTCCCCCAGCTGTTGCCCACTCTCCCTGCGCTCGCCAAAATAACAGCTCTGCAAGTTGGCGACACAAACACGGGGCAGAAATTACGCTGGTGTGGTTTTCCTGATTAAAGACGGGAGCAACAGAGTTAATTTTCAGGTAAATTCAGCAAACGACAAGGTCATACCTCTCCAAAGCAAATTCACAGCTTATCAGGTAACTTCAGAGAGGCGCAGGAGTCTGTTCCATTCAGCATGTGCTCAAACTGATTCTAATGGATAGTTGGTTACAAAGCCTGTCCTCTAATTTTGTCTTCTGTTTTTAATTAATTTGTCTGACTCTGCGTTTGAGGGACTGCAAATGATCACGCTCTCCACCTTCACAAGGCGTAACATGGCTTATGAAACGTTTTCCTTAATAATACACACTCCAAACAACAGTAATGGAGTTGAAATCATCCAGCATGTATTACAAGTTTATTTATTAATTTTTAAAGTAAAAAATATCACAAAGTGCTCAACTATGCGCAGAAAATAGGGTAAAATGCACAAACAAAACCCTTTTTATGGGTGTAGATGATGTAGACAGCCAAGGAGGTAATATGCAAATAAAACATCTGGGAATGAAGCCAGCAACAATGCTGGGTCCAAAAGGACTAACTCCGCCAATGTGCCAGCAAATGCAAGACGGATATTTCTCAACTTTCACTCATAAAATATATTAAGCTGAACAAGTGAAGATGTTTGAATAATATTCTGATATCAGAGGTTTTAATTATTCACCTTTTTTAAGCTTCAGAAGTCAGGTGTGAACAGCTCCTCTCACCCCATGCAATTTATAGCATTTTATCAAATGGAAGGACATGTTTTCCAAAACATTTCAGTGCACAGGCAGTTTAATAACCACCAGGGAGAACACCACATGTTTCAAAAGGAGGGTCAACGTACACTCATCTGTTTTCATCTATTCCTCACGAGGGAAAAATGACGTGATCTGACTCCTATTATTGCACATCTGGACGCGAGGAATCAAAAAAGAGAGGTGGATCTTTTTCAGGAGGTTGCTCTCGAGCTTTTGTGAATCTGTCCAAGGACATTTTATGGTATAAAAACAGTAAAAAACTTTTACAGGCCTGCAAGAGAAGCAATAACTTCATCGATTTTATTACGACTCGTGTTAAGGCTTTCAAATTTTCCTCCACCAGCCAGCAGATATAACATCCTATGCCTCTCAAGAGGAGATTTTCATTCAGCCTACACTTCTGTGCTGCAGAAACAATCTTGTAAACCAGTTTGTTTACAGTTTTAGGTTGGGATTTTTGCAGAGAAAGACCATTGCAGTGTATTGTTTGGCTGGAGGAAGAAGCAACCATCTGTTTGAAGTATTGCTGTGCTAAGATGCAAAGGACTGCATCCCATACACCAGTCCCTCCTCCCTTTAGGGCAACTGATGATGAAGGGCGAGGTTGTGGGGGTCAAACCACTGTTGATAGATGTTGAAGCACAAAAAGCTACATACTTTGAAGTTACCACAAAATCTTTATTAACCTCAGTGTTGGCAGGCCTACTAATAGTTTCCATGTCACTTTGACCTCTCTTATGTGATGCCATGTTTCAGCAACTCAACCGTCTTTTAGGCTGTTTTTAGCCTTGTGCTCCCCACCTGGGACTAAAGTCAGGAAGCGTTCTGTCTCTGAATCGTCTTTTCCCTTGTTCCCTAAGCTGCTAAACATGTGGACCTCCCGTTTGTCCAGGTTTAACCTGTAGAGGATGCTGGGATGTTTCAGGCAGATGATGTGGCTTCTGCCTTTTTTTGCTGAAATCTTGACAAAAAGAGATAGAAGAGATGAGAAAGAGAAACTATCTATATTGTTTCCAAAAATACTGGTAAAAGGTTACAAAATTTGTCTGTAATGGTCAAGAAGTATAATACATTTTTGATACAAATAAAGCATAAAAACTTAGATAAGAAAATAAGATTCCACCAACTACTGGGTATTAAAAGCCATTCTAAGAAAGGTAGGCCTTTAGTTGATGTTTAAAAGTGTTTAGGTCTGATGTGATGCACAATAGCAACTGTTTACTTAGGATAACAGAATCAAATAATTGGTAGTTTTATCAAATAAATTGGTAATTATTGTGGGATATTGTGAAAATGCTTTTTGTTTTTTGAAGATCAGTAGTAAAAGATATTACACAGAATGAATAGAATAGAATAGAATAGAATAGAATAGAATAGAATAGAATAGAACAGGTCTTTAATGATCCCTGAGGAAATTTAAAAAAGGCCGTCTGCTCACACTCATAAAACACATACACATATTACAAACAATAAAAATAGTTAAAATAGCAATAGACTGAAAAGATTAATAGATAAAAAGATTAATAATTTAAAAACAGTGGGTAAGAAAATGAAATAAAATCAATAAATAAAAACAAGAATTACAAGACATTGCTTCTAAGATGCCCTGCCAGAGAATTGTATTGCCTGATGGCACGAGGAACAAAAGACTTCTTCAGTCTTTCTGTTGAGCAGCGCTGGGACAGCAGTCTGTTGCTGAATGTACTCCTCCTGTTGGTGAAGGCCTCATATAGGGGATGTGAGGGATTCCTCAAGATGGCCCTGAACCTGGTCAGAGTTTTCTGTTCTGCCACCTCCTCCACAAGATCCAGCTTCAGTCCCACCACAGAGCTCGCCCTCTTGATGATCTTGTTGAGCCTGGAGATGTTCTTCTTGCTGGTATTCCACCAGCACACAGCAGCATAGAGGAGAGCACTTTCCACCACTGACTGATAAAACATGTGGAGCAGTTTTGTGCAGATGTTAAAGGAGCGCAGCCTCCGGAGAAAGTACAGCCTGGACTGGTTCTTCTTATAAAGCTGGTCCGTGTTGGTAGTCCAATCCAGCTTGTGGTCCAACACAACCCCCAGGTACTTGTAAGTCTGTACCATCTCCACACTTTCTCACTCTATGTGCACGGGCTGAGGAGTTCGGGCTTTCCTTCTGAAATGCAGAAACATCTCCTTGATCTTCTGGATGTTCAGCTGCAGCTAATTCTCACCGCACCAGGCCACAAAGTCATCCACCAGCCGCCTGTACTCCCTCTCCTCTTCTCCTTTGATGTATGCCACAATAAAAAAGAATGGCAAACACGGGATAATTACTAACTGATCAACTTATCATTGACTATTTTAGTAGCACTCTAACTAATCTGTTACAAAGAAAATAAGCACAATGTAGCTATCTCCAATGAAAATCGCACCCCCAATCTAACATTACCACTGCAACAAAAGTGACAAGCAATATTGGAGCTATTCAGCAGTAACATTTTTAGACGGATGCCAGCTCAGACAAAGACGAACATAGATCTACAGTGGGACGAAAAAGTATTTAGTCAGCCATCAATTGTGCAAGTTCTCCCACTTAAAAAAATGAGAGAGGCCTGTTATTTTTATCATAGCACCTCAACTATGAGAGACAAAAAGAGGAAAAGAGAAATACAGAAAATCACATTGTCTGATTTTTTTTTTTTTTTTTTTTTAACTTGTCCTGTCCAACAGCTGGGCAGACAGATGGGAGCTGAGGGCCTCTTGTGTTGGACATATTTTACTTTAACAAGAGGGGTTATTAATCTTCAGACAAACCAAAGGTATGTCTGAATAAACCCCTTTTGTAATTGAGGCCAAACTTTATTAATTTCAAACATGTTTGAAGATCTTTGGTGTTGGACCGGACGGAAAAGGAAAGAGGGGAAGAAGAGAGAGGGACGATAGAGAGATGGGGGGAAGGAGGGTGATAGTAGGAGGGGAAGGGGGATAAGACCATGAAGCAGCAAAAAGCAACAAGTTTACTGGTTGTTAATCACCATGGTAAGGCTCAAATGCAGTACAAAAAAGGGCGGAGCCTGTCCACACACACACCCAAGTGTCAAACACACCTGCTAGCTGCAAAAATGTCCATCTGTCGACATGTACACAAAACAGATAGTGCTCACACGCATACTTATGCCTTAAAACCAACTAGTGTGAAACATTTCAGTCATTCAGTCACGCAAACCGCCAGTGAAAAGGTGAGCCAACACCCGTGCTCAGGTGAGTGCTCATGTTCTTCTAAAATGGATGGTGGAATGTGTAAAGAAGGAGGGAGAGCGCCCAGCCATCCCCACCCCAAGACCCCCACCGCAGCAGCAGCGGCAGCCGGAATCCCCCCAACGCCACACGG
>JAUDJI010001646.1:0-10098 GCA_037389245.1 Oryzias sinensis
CCCCTCCAGGGCTTTGACCCTCTTAGCTCTGCAGTGGTTTTATCGGGACAGCAGCAGCCAGGCTCTCTCCCTCCCCAGTGCCTGATGAAGAGGAGGAGTGGGGGGATAAAGCTCACCGCTAAGATGCTCCTCTGCATTTCAATCACTCCCCCCCCCACCCCAGGGGTAAAGCGGAGGATGATGTTAAAGACAGAGAGGCAGAGGAGAAAGAGTTGGAGTCAGAAACACGGTTGTTCCCGTGTGGAAGAAACACATCGACCCATTAGATAAAATAAAAAAGACAGAATAGGAGAACGCCAGCAGCTTCAGTGACATTAAACTACAAACATTTGTAGGTGAATGAATCTTCCTGACAATTATCATTTGGTTTGGTTTGTGCACACGTCCTCTGTAACCTGCAGACACACTTTAGAAACAAAACCTGTTTTTAAGGAGGAAACAAACATTCCTGAAGCACGGAGCAGAAAACAGCTGAACAGACGCTTGAGAACCAGACATTTCTGTTCTTTCTGAAGTTTGCAGAATGAAAAAGATTTGACTGAAGGTCAGAGGAAAAACTACACCTTCAGGTCTGTTTTTAACATATTTATTGTTAAAAGAGGAAGAATTTGCCTCCAGCTGTAGAAAGAGTTTCCTCACAATTCAAAGACAAGTATTGGGATTGGGATTGACTGAAAGTCGTATGCCGCTAAAGGGCGGGCGTGCTGGCAGAGACGGCGGCGTTCTCGGCTGTAGGTGACACGACTTTGTTTCAGATCTGGGCTGTTTCTGCTTCTCCTCTGAAGCTGAAGTCATCTTCATTTTACTGTCGGGGACTCAATCTGGAGGGAAAATCCTCCAAGTCCACATTTACCCCTTCAGTCATGAGAAAACAACACAAACCCGTATAATCTACTGCAGGGTGGTCCACAGGTGGTCCAGAGGTGGTCCTCATTTGTCTAAAGGCAGTCTGGAGGTGATCCAGGAGATATCCAGAGGTTATCCAGAGGTTATCCAGAGGTTATCCAGAGGATATCCAGAGGTTATCCAGAGGTGGTCTAGAGCTGGTCTAGACCAGTTTGTCTGGATTGATTTCGGTCTGAGGCACTGAATACTTTCAGAAGCAGCAGCGGGGCATCGATCCAGGTGATCCGTACAGATGTGAGGAGCCTGAGCCCCCCCCCCACATGAGCCTCAAGCTTCTGTCATTGTTCTGTTTGGGATCTGGGAAGGGTCTTTGCCAGGACCCCTCCTGTTGGGAATCCTTCACTAGTGAACCACTGATGTCTCCCAGTAACATCTGTCTCTGTGTTCATTTTTTTTTTATACACTGTATTTTATCCCACGAAGGGAAATTCTTTCTCCGCATTTGACCCATCCCCTTGGGGAGCGGTGAGCTGCAGCCGAAACCGCGCTCGGGAGGCGGTAGCGTTAAGGGTCTTGCCTAAGGACCCTCACTGGGTGATGTTTACTGCTCGCCATTGATATGGTAATTGCCCCCAGTACCATTGCTCATTCCCCTCCGGGAATCGAACCCTGGTTTCCTGCATGGTAGCTTCCCACCTTACCAACCGAGCTACCCAGCCGCTTTTTTTTTTTTAAATTTGTATTTTTTATTTTTTTTATACACTGTATTTATCGTTCATGAAGTCTTCTGGGCTGACCTTCAGGGGGGGCAGACAGTTTAAACCTGTTTTTGGGACAAAATCAGTGTCTTCATTTATACGGAATAATAATTAGAATTCTAGCAGTTTAGAGTTCATTTGAGCTTTATTAAAAACGTCTACAAATGAGTAGTTCTATGTTAATGATGTGAAAAATCTGAGTTTTTTTCTGCTGTAGGAACATTAACGAGGTCAATAAAGTTAATCAAAGCCCTTTGAGGCTTCAATGCTATTTACGGATAAACCTGAAATATGTTGAAGCTTTTAACTCAAATTAAAACAACTTTGGAGTTTTGAGTTTAAATCAAATGTTCTTTGAACCTGGATGGATCAATGTGGAAAAGGAAGGACCTCAATGGTTTTAAATGATAACTTAGATGAACTTTACTGACCAAAAGCAGCCACTCAGAGATGTTTAACAGAATTTTCTCGTGATGTTTGGGTCTTGAGTCCCAGGGATGTTCCAGAGAACCTCAGTGGTTCATCAGACACACATGGAGGAAACAGAGGAGAACCTTCAGAGGAGCAGAGACACAAAAGTCCAAGATCTCATGGAGGACTTATTCAGGTCCTGAGCACCAAAAAGCCAAAGAAACACCCGGATCGTCCCCAAATTCTTCTGGATGAATGTTCTGATGAGACAGACCAGGAACTTTCTGGACTCACACTGACTCGTTGATGGTCAGGCATGGCGGTGGGAGTGTGATGGTGGGAAAGCGCTTTGTAGCTTCAGAGTTTGGGTTCTGGTTAGAACTAATATAAAAAATGCTCTTTATGAAAACTGCTTCAGTCAGAACTTTGGTTCTGGATTTTTCTTCTTCAAAGTTTGGACTTCGGTCTGAAATTTGTGGAAAACAGGAACCTTTACTCTGCCCCACAGCCCCCACAGCTGGAAATTATTCAGCCGATTCTTTTGCAGCCGCACAAATCCTTCTGTGGTTTGATATTTTATTAATAAAAATGGGATTATAAAGAATAGCCAACATGATCCTGATGAATCTGCATCCAACAGGGAGAAAAGCTCCAGCAGTCCTGACCCCCAAACCTCTGATGTCATTATGGGGAACACAGAAATAAAGAAGTATTTCCGTCAGTCTGAAGTATCTAAAGTAAAATTCCTTCCATTTTAGCAGAAGTTATGATGGAGATGCTGCATGCTTCTATATCGTTGACAGTTATCCTGTTCTGTTTGCAGTTTTCTAGACTCAAGGTGTCGAAAACGTTTGACTCAAAGTTCATGTTCAGCGTCTGAGGTTCAAACCCCGCTGATGACATCACGACTGCCTCCACGACGACAGAGTCCACCTCCTTGTTTACCAAGGTTCAAGTCCTCAGACTTCCTGCAGCATCACGTCTGCATTTCTGCACAAAATGAAACGAAAACAGATTTATTTTTTAAAACTCAGCCTTTGCATTTCACCTGCAGCTGGTAACTTATTAATATAATGTTACATAATATAAATGTATTTGTTTTTTTGTTACTTCCTTTTATCTGCACCTATTACCTGTATTCTATATTATTCTATTTTAGTATTATTTCAAAATTAAAAATAAAGTCTAAATGGCTAGAACTCAGAAAAAACTGAGGTCATTATACTTGGACCTAAAAACCTCAGAGATGCTCTGTCTGCTCAGATAGTCTCCCTGGATGGCATAAGTATAGCCCCCAATTCCACAGTTAGAAACCTTGGGGTTTGATTTGACCAGGATTTATCATTTAAGGCTCACATATCTCAGGCGTGTAGAACTGCTGCTACACGCTGCTAACTCACTTCACTGGATCCCAGTTGATTCCAGAATCAAGTTCAAGATCCTCCTGTTAACCTATAAGGCCTTCCATGGAATGGCCCCGTCCTATATTAAGGACCTCATAGTCCCTTACCATCCGATAAGAACTCTTCACTCACTAAATGCAGGACTGCTTGTGGTTCCTAGAATTAGTCAAAGTACGGTTGGAGGTAGAGCGTTTAGCCACCAAGCCCCTGTCTTATGGAATAAACTCCCAGCTCATGGAAGAGAGGCCGACTCAGTTTCTACATTCAAAGTTAGACTGAAAACATTCCTCTGTGGACAGGCTTATTGTCAGACTAGTTAGTATTCAGAGATTATTTAACTTAATGTTAATGTCTTTAAATTAAACTTAATAACAACAATTAGTTGTGAGTAGCTGCTAGAAGTTGAAGCTGGGGTAACTATGGTGCTCTGGGGTTCTGTCCTCTTTTCTCTTCTACTTCTACCCTTCCTCTCCTCTATTCTTGATCATAATTCATCATTTAGTTCTCCATGCCTCTGTTTGCTGCAGTGATTCATGTATTGTCCCTCTTTCCCCTCCTAGGGAGTGGGAGTGCTTCCAGACTCCAGTTGGTTCATCCGTGCTCCAGTTCCTGACCGAGTACCTCGTCTCTGCTCCTGCTCCTGGCTGTGGATCCTGTCTCTGGCTCGACTCGCGCCTTTGACTGTCCCCCCAACCACGACTGGATGAAGCTCGTCTGCTGGACTTTATATATGTAGTTGTAGATTTAGATAAGTTAATTCTTCTCTAAGAGTTCTGGTAAATCGCCTGTCCGTCCTGGGGGAGGATCCCTCCTTCATGTAGGTTTCTCTGTTTTTTCCGGAATCCGTTTTTTTGGGAGTTTTTCCTCACAGAGAAGGGGGGGTCTAAGGGCAGGGATGCCAGTATAGCTTAGTCAGTTTGTTAGTCCATTTTAGTATTTTCCTATTGAACTCTTTGTATTCATGATCCTTTTGAGTTCATGTTTTACTTCGAAGCCCATCGAGACGACTGTTGTTGTGATTTTGGGCTAAACACATAAAATTAATTTGAATTGAATTAAATTGAAAAAGTGAAATTAAAGTTTGGGAAAATATTCATAATAAATATAAATCAAACAAATGTAATGAGAAAGAAAAAAATGCTAAAAGATGTGAAAACGGTTCCTGTTCAGGTCTTCTGGGTGGGAGTTTCCCGGGTTTGGATTTCCAGCAGAGTCAGAAAACCCGCAGCGCTGCGTTCACTGATGGGGGGGTACGAGGCCCAGCGGGGGGGCTTTCAAATGATTTGAAGCAGAGATGTGTTTGGCCCCATGCAGAAAAGGACATGAACTTTACAGCTCCTGAGATGTCTGAGAAAGCAGCCGCATTTCTCACATGCTGATGCCCACAAGCCCCGCCCACAAAACCTGTGGCTCCTCCTTCAGCGCTCCGTGCTCTGCAGAAGGTCCGCGATGCTGATGCAGCATCTCTCATTGCAGGTCACGGGGACATTCATGACCAGCAGAATCATTTTGTGTGAATTTCTCTACAGTTTCTTCTTAAAATGACCTTCATGTCCAGGTCTGCTGTAAGACACTGACGCCGTCCTCCAGGCAGACTGGACCGCCCAAACAGCAACATTGGGAGAAAAGAAATTCATCATTTCCAACTCCAAGAGAAAGATCAGACCTCTGTGACCTTCTTCGCTGGTGGTGATTTTTGTTTCAGCAGAACGCTTGTTTCTTTTTTTTCTTTCCAACTTGTTCTGTCCAACAACTGAGCAAACAGATCAGCGCTGAAGCCTTTTGAGTTCCACAGCTTTTACTTTTACAAAAAGGGGTTATGAATCTTCGGATAGCCAGTGAGTAAATTTGTAAACAAAGAGATACAAAAATAAAGATTCTTTATCCCTCTTAATTTGCATCTGCTCTATGGCTCCGCCCCCTTTCTCAGCCTCGGTTTCAGAGCTCATTTGTTTGGTTTTTCTCTTTCAGGATGACTTGAGCGCTGGGAAACAGCAGAGAGCTGCAGACAGAGTATTGATGGGAGTTGATGTGAGAGATCAATTCCTCTAACTTCAGTTCCCCCAGTGGTTTGTAGAAACCAGAGAAGAATTTATAATTCATTTGTCTGGAAACACGACGGCTCCATCAGACCGTACATCCTGTTGTTCCCAGACTGAAGACGTTAATCCATCCCCTTCCAAACAATCTGCTTTCACGTTCTGGATGCTTCTCCCGTCCATCACAGGACGTTTTTGGATGGAAGCTGGAAAAAACCACACATGAACCAGGACAACCCAGCTGGGGTTTGAACCCTTTCCTATGAGGCGAGGCTAACCACTACCCCACCATGCGTTTAAGTGAAATGTAATGCTGCGTTCACTCCGAACACCATCCGTGTCCTCGAATGTCTTCATGGACGTGATGCTCCAGGCGCGTGTGGGAGGAGCTTCTGTCCAAAGGCCTCATCGCTGCATGGAAGACGCGTCACGTCTCCGTGTCTGTGGTCGTGACGTCCTTCAGAGATGGATGGATGACAACGCTTTCGGCGCCAAGTTTGACGACCTGCTGTCCCGCATTAGTCTGAGGAGGGGAAGAAATACAAATAAGAATAAAATTAGAGAATCTTTTTAAAATCACAACGTTCAGGAGGACAACGATCAGATTCTCCTCCATGTTGGATTCGGACTGATGACATCATCAATGTGTCAAGGGCCAAAGCTGAGTCCTGATTGGTTGAGATGACACACATTCTTTACCAATGTTCAGATTTTGATGGCTGGAAACATCAGAATGTTCACCGTGCTGCGTCACGCCTGACACTGCAAAACACGCCTCTGATGGCGTCTGTGTGTTGGCTGAACGCCGCTGACACGGATGGCGTTGGGCGAGAACGCAGCGAAAGATGTGGGTTGAACCATGAAACAACCATAAAGCCTCTTCTTCTTCATTCAGCGTCCCTGCCAAAGGGTCAGACCAAACTGAAGAACAGCTGACTCATCAATGATGACACCCCATCTTTAAAATGCGGCTCATTAAGGACTTTCACCGGGGGGGGAGGCGGGTCGGGGCCTAATGAGACGCTCAGCGCTGGCGTGGCAGATCTGCTGGTCTTTACGAGCGGCGTGTAAAAGCAGCAGACGCCGCCTCCATGTGGGAGCAGCTTTCTGTGCAGTTGAGGAGGAGTTTATGTGTCTTCCCAGGGGGCTTTAAATATTAAAACCATATGGGGGGGGCTCATGTGTATACAGCTGGAATCTCATTGTTCACTGTGGTTCCACCATTTCTTGGATCAGATTGGGGGGGAAACAAAGTCTAAGCTGAGCAGAATTTGATTTTCATAAATTTATCTTCACTTTCCTGTGAAAAACAGACGTCAAAGCCGCCAATCACATTCCATCACTGAAATAAACGAATAATGAGGACCGCTACGTTAACGGCAGGAGTCACACTGTTGAATAGAGCCAGAAGATTTTATATGGAGGGGGGCAGAAGATTGTGTGGGGGGGGACACTAGAGTGGAAGGATATTACAAAAAAAACATATTTTTTTATTAGTATGATTGTTTTTATTTCATTTATAAATATGTCGATATATATTTTAATGCTTAAAGAAGCTTGTATTGATGATTCTTTGCTCTTTGTCAATAACTAATATTGACTCTTAGGTTGGGTGGGCACACCTGGGGCAGAGCTTTTTACCCCCCACTCCGTTCCACTGTAGCTCCGCCTCCGATACAAAGAAAAGTCTAATTTAGGATAATTAGTGGTGAATTTATTGCAACATAAAAAATGAAAGAAGCTGTATTTATATATAAATACATACCTGTATAGGTACGCACATACATCCATGTACTGTATATACATACACATATACAGTACAGACCAAAGGTTTGGATACACCTTCTCATTCAAAGAGTTCTCTTTATTTTCATGACTATGAAAATTGTAGATTCACACTGAAGGCATCAAAACTGTGAATGAACACATGTGGAATTCTATACACAACAAAAAACTGTGAAACAACTGAGAATGTGTCATATTGTAGGTTCTTCATAGTAGCCACCTTTAGCTTTGATTACTGCTTTAGACACTCTTGGCATTCTCTGGATGAGCTTCCAGAGGTCGTCACCTGAAATGGTCTTCCAACAGTCTTGAAGGAGTTCCCAGAATGCTTAGCACTTGTTGGACCTTTTGCCTTCACTCTGCGGTCCAGCTCACCCCAAACCATGTGGATTGGGTTCAGGTGAATGAGGAGGCCAGGTCTTCTGGTGCAGCCCCCCCATCACTCTCCTTCTTGGTCAAACAGCCCTGGAGGTGTGTTTGGGGTCATTGTCCTGTTGATAAGAAATGATGGTCCAACTAAACCCAAACCTGATGGAATAGCATGCCGCTGCTAGATGCTGTAGTAGCCATGCTGGTTCAGTATGCCTTCAATTTGGAATAAATCCCCAACAATGTCACCAGCAAAGCACACCCACACCATCACACCTACTCCTCCATGCTTCATGGTGGGAACCAGGCGTGTAGAGTCCATCCGTTCACCTTTTCTGCGTCGCACAAAGACACAGTGGTTGGAACCAAAAGTCTCACATTTGGACTCATCAGACCAAAGCCCAGATTTCCATGGTCTAATGTCCATTCCTTGTGTTCTTCAGTCCAAACAAGTCTCTTCTCTTGTTGCCTTTCTTTAGCAGTGGTTTCCTAGCAGATATTCTAGCATGAAGGCCTGATTCCCACAGTCTCCTTTGAACAGTTGTTGTAGAGATGTGTCTGCTGCTAGAACTCTGTCTGCCATTGACCTGCTCTCTAATCTGAGCTGCTGTTAAGCTGCCATTTCTGAGGCTGCTGACTCGGATGAACTTATCCTCTGCAGCAGAGGTGACTCTTGGTCTTCCTTTCCTGGGGGGTCCGCATGTGAGCCAGTTTCTTTGTAGCGCTTGATGGTTTTTGTGAGTACAGTTGGGGACACTTACAAAGTTTTACCAAGTTTTGGGCCTTCATTTCTTAAAGTAATGATGGCCACTCGTTTTTCTGTACTTAGGTTTTTTTCTTGCCATAATCCAAATTCTAACAGTCTATTCAGTTGGACTATCAGCTGTGGATCCACCTGACTTCTGCACAACACAACTGATGGTCCCAACCCCATTTATAAGGCCAGAAATCACTTATTAACCCTGACAGGCACACCTGTGAAGTGGAAAACATTTCAGGTGACGACCTCTGGAAGCTCATCCAGAGAATGCCAAGAGTGTCTAAAGCAGTAATCAAAGCTAAAGGTGGCTACTATGAAGAACCTACAATGTGACATTTTCTCAGTTGTTTCACACTTTTTTGTTGTGTATAGAATTCCACATGTGTTCATTCATAGTTTTGATGCCTTCAGTGTGAATCTACAATTTATTTAGTCATGAAAATAAAGAAAACTCTTTGAATGAGAAGGTGTGTCCAAACCTTTGGTCTGTACTCTACACACATATATGTATATGATGGCATTACTATGTATTTACTTTTAATTCAAAATATTTTCAACGTAACACGCAGAACATGACACGTAAAATCCATTAAATGTGAAGTTTGTCGAATAGCAGGCTTGTATCATCCCGCCCCCATTACCCGTCCCTCCCCTTAACTACATGTTGGTGTCACGGCCCGTCAAACCCGTCACAGCGTTCACCGTAGCTGCTTGGGCTGCACCAAGTTTTTTTTTTTTTTTATACACTGTATTTTATCCCACGCATTTGACCCATCCCCTTGGGGAGCGGTGAGCTGCAGCCGAAACCGCGCTCGGGAGGCGGTAGCGTTAAGGGTCTTGCCTAAGGACCCACACTGGGTGATGTTAACTGCTCGCCACTGATATGGTAATTGCCCCCAGTACCATTGCTCATTCCCCTCCGGGAATCGAACCCTGGTTTCCTGCATGGAAGCTTCCCACCTTACCAACCGAGCTACCCAGCCGCTTGGTTCCTGAACAACTGGCCTGGTTTATGTTCAAACATTTGAAAGCACATGAAGCTTAGAAAGCTGCAGAGGCGGACACTCAGTCCAGTTCTCAGATACAGTCAATGCCATGAAGTGGGACGGGCACAATGACACCAGTTTGCTCCGGCAACCAGAGAGCTCCATCCGGTAGGTGAGGGTTCTGGTTCTTCAGTCAGTCCAGTCGTTCTGCGCTGCGATGTGAAACATTCAAACATTTCCTGATCAGAGTTCGATTCGTGGAGTCGGAGCTCAGAATCCAACGTCCACAGTGGAGAAAAAGCCCGTCAGCCTCTCACTTAACCTCCGCCGTGTCCTCGGCTCATTGAAGTTTGGGTTTTTTTGTAACATAATGGCAAAAGAAAGCATTTGAGGTTTCAGCGGTGATGTTTTGGAGCTCACATGAACTAAACGAGTAAATGTTGTTTCAGCAGAACGCTGCTTTCAGGAGCAAAGAAACTGGATAAAAAGGCTTTTCCTCCTCGCCGTCACGCTGAACTGCAGCGGTTTGTAAAGTATGTTGCTCTGTGAGCCGTGAAGATTTGCAGGATACAATTACCAGCCCTACGCTGAGACTTCTCCCACCTCCCCATCATTATCTGCCCCTCTGATCTCCACCCACGGCTGCAAATCACGCTCCATTCACTCCAACTCCAGCTCAAACATTTTCAGTTTGCAGAGAAAAAAACGGAGAGAACACAACCAAAGGTGTTTAATTCAACA
>JAUDJI010001647.1:0-10095 GCA_037389245.1 Oryzias sinensis
CATCTGCATAGAGACTAATTTTATGATGGCTGTGTTTGGTTTTAATCCCTTTAATGCTCTCATTCTGTCTTATTGCTGCAGCTAGAGGCTCAATAAATATAGCAAAAAGAGAAGGAGAGAGTGGGCAACCCTGTCTGGTTCCTCTTCCAAGAAAAAACCTGTTGGAAGTCTGTTTATTAGTTCTAACTGATGCATTGGGGTTGTGATATAATATTTTGATCCATTTGATGAATGCTTCTCCAAAACCAAACTTATGGAGGGCAGCAATAAGGAACTTCCAGTTTACTCTGTCAAAAGCTTTTTCAGCATCCAGTGATAGTATGGTCATTTCCTGGTTGTTAATGGTGGCAAAGTCTATAATATTAACAAGTCTTCGGAGATTGTCATCCGAGTGTCTGCCTTTGATAAATCCAGTTTGGTCGAAGTCAATTATGTGAGGAGTGATTTTTTCTATTCTCTGTGCTAGTGCTTTGCAGATAATTTTTACATCTGCATTAATTAAAGAAATGGGGCGATAGCTTGAAGGACTCGTGGGGTCTTTGTCTGGTTTTAGAAGAAGAATTATGTTGGCTGAGTTCATGTTAGGTGGCATTGATTGGCTTTCATTGATAAATGTGACCGTTTCATAAAACGTTGGTGCCAGCTGTTCCCAGAATTCTTTATAAAACTCAGCAGGAAAGCCGTCAGGCCCTGGTGCTTTACCATTAGGCATAAGAAACAGAGCTTCATGAAGTTCAGACAACGAGAACGGAGAGTCTAAGTTTGTTATTTGATCTTCATTCAACCTGGGTAGGTTTACATTATTAAGAAATGAGTCAATACTTTGCTCTGACGGATTGATCTGTGGTGTGTACAAGTTTTTATAAAAGTTTTTAAATGCGTTATTAATTTTGACCGGGTCATGAGTGATATTTCCTGTTTGGTCCGTAATAGAGGTGATTGATGATTTTTCTCTATTAATTTTAAGCTGATTAGCCAGAAATTTGCCAGATTTATTAGAGTTTTCAAATCTTTCAAGTCGTAGCCTTTGTATTTGAAATTGTGTTTGTTTATTAATTATGTCATTTAACTGCAGCTTTAAATTTTTCAGATCTCCCAGAATGTGTGCCTGTGCAGAAGCAGCATAAGCAGTCTCCAGGGTTTGGATTTTATTTTCTAATTCTAATAAATCTGCTTTCTCTTTGCGTTTTTTGTGCGTTGAATAAGAAATGATTTTCCCTCTCATGACTGCCTTTGCTGTTTCCCACAGAATGCACGGTGAGATGTCTGGAGTATTGTTGAATTCTAGGAAGGTTGCCCACTCTTTTTTAAAGAATTCAAGAAATTCCTGGTCTTTTAACAGAGACGTATTAAACCTCCAGGTTGTACCTGAGGGTGTCGATATTTCCCTAGAAATATTTACAGAGACTGGTGCATGATCACTGATAATAATCGGATGAATGTTGGAACTTTTAATTTCTTTTAAAAGAGAGTTACTGATTAATAAATAGTCTAAACGGGAGTGTGAGCCGTGAACTGGAGAAAAAAAGGTGAACCCCTTAGCGTTTGGATGACATGAGCGCCAAGCGTCGCAGAGACCCAAATCACTCATGTACTGTTTTAGAATACTTGCAGACCTCCATGTGCGCTGGTTTGCTGCTGTGCTGAGTCTGTCAAGTTCAGGGTCCAAAACAAGGTTGACGTCTCCTCCTATAATGATTGTGGAGTCAGAGTGAACTGAGAGTGAGGTGAAGAATCTGTGAAAGAAGGAAGAGTCGTCAACATTCGGACCATAGATGCTGGCTATGCAATAGTCCTTATTCTGAATGGATATATTAATAATTACAAATCTACCTTCTGGGTCAGTAACTGTATCCTTATGAGTAAATGTAACGTTTTTATTAATCAAAACAGCAACTCCTCTTTGCTTGGAGTTATAACTAGAAGAATATATGACTGGAAATTTTGAGCTGCACAGGAGGTCCTGAGATTGTGTACATAAATGTGTCTCCTGCAGTAGAGCTATATCTGCTTTAAGATCATCCAGGTGACATAACACTTTCAGTCTCTTTGGTCCAGAGCCTAAGTTTTTTAAATGCAAGGTCTTTAAAAAGTCTTAAAGAAAGGTGGAAGGACCCTGATTAGAGATCTGGAGTGAGCTTTTACTTCACCTTAAAACTGTTCTGGCAAACTGCAGGCTTAGAAAAGCCACCTGAGCAACCACTCTTATAAAGAAATTCATTCAAAGGAGATAAGTGACAGTTATTTAAATGGTCAATATTAGGGTCTTTACACCTTAAACATTCTTAAACACTGCAAGATGTAAAAAAAATATATATATATATATACAATATAATTGTATTTACATTTTTACATCTTGAAGACTAAAGACTTTCTGGGTGGATTTTATACAGCTACAATTTTCAAATAGTTTGATTTTCTACGCAGTCAAAAGCAAACTGATCTTTTTGTTTTGGACACTTTTTGTTTGTTCATACAGTGCCTTGCAAAAGTTGCTTGGGGTGTTCCTCTGTCTTCATGATGAAATGGTAGCCAGGAATACCGCTCCCTTCATAGACTGATGTTTTATAACTCAGTCACTTGGGACACACCCACTCCACCCAGGTGATCTTCATTCCAGAATTGGCACTAATTGGATGGACTTCGATGGAATTAGTCCATTACATTTTAAAGAGGGTGAATAATTATGCAAACAATGATATTTTAGTTTATATTTTTGTTTCATTAACATTACTTTGTAGGATTCTGATTTCACATTTACTTTGGAGTTTTTTTTTCTAGTGAAGTTTTGTGTAGGGAAAGACCCATTTTATTGACCATGAGGGATTTATGAAAGCAACAAAAGGGACAAACATCCAAGGGGGTGAACACTTTTGCAAGGCACTGTATCTACTGCATTCTTAGGCTGGTTCAAATATCAAAATGTTCTACTATAAATGGACATTTTTCTCTTTATGAAATTTCTTCTACAACCTATAGGTTTTCCGCTATTCAACAAAATCACTTCTAACTTGTCCATTGAAAAGCATGGAGAAGAACAGGAGCTTTTGTTATGTATATGATTCTGGTCAGACAGGGCGGAGCCAGTCACTGAATGAATGACACTGACATCGAGGATATGAACCTGCCTATTGCTTTATAACTGCCCTATGGGTGAAAAATGGTCAAATCTGTGTTGAGCACAGGTGCTCAACACAAAATGTTACAATTTTAGACTACTCAATGAACCCGTACAGCGAAAATGTTCATGCCCATTATTTCACTAGCCATGATGTAAGCCACTAGTTGTAGCAAATTCCTAAACAACATGTAACCCCCCTGAACACTGTGGAGCCGTGCGGTAAGGAGCCACTGCACGCACCTCACCAATGGCTAGTACACAGTATGACAGCACTGGCCGTACATCAGAAGTGCATGTAACTGACAAATACTTTACGGTACACATACCACAGGCACAACAATCGAGCATTCCATTTTCATGACGTCCCTTGAGCATGAGCCTTAAGACACACCTAGACTCCCCCAATCCTCTCTATGACCCTCTATGGTACCTGTAGTACGGGTCCATGTGATTGAGGCATTAGCTAATTAAAAGTACTCCCCTGTTGAGTAGAGTTACAGGATTCTGTGTTCCTATCCGTCAGTGGAGACCAGAATACTAGAGGGACGGCTCCTTTGAGCCTTTAAAGTTTAGCTACAATACGTTCATATGAGGTTTGTTAAGCTCTTGTGGAACATAATATTTTTAGTAAACATCTTCAGCAATTCAGCGAATAGCTTTGCTTAAAGAAATGTCACCTTCTGCTAAAGGTTACACTGTTAAACAGTTATAACAAAAGGAGTTAGTAACTATTCAAAATGCTTTTCTCATTCATACAGTCTGGTTTCCAAAACTCTTTCCCCATTTCTACGAAACTTTGACATTTTTGAACAGGTCATATGACCACGTCCCCCATCTGTCATTTACTGGGACAGTGACGTTTCCGGCTAACGTGTGGTTGCTTTGCAGGTGGCTCAGTTGTCGTGGATTGAGAGGAAAGCCGCTGCTGCTTTGTTTGGAGAACCTCCAAGTGCCACAGTGGAAGACGCGCTGAAGAACTTTCTTAAGGTTCGTCTGCAGCCGTTTTTCCCTGCTTGCTTGACAACTAGATCCACTAAAGTCCGTAGAAAGTAGCTTGTCCTCACAATATGCTATTGCATAAGATTTGTTCAGTGGAGTAACTGTGTTTTTAAAGGGTGACAAAGGTGACCAGTTAGAACAAATAATTCCCAAACCCAAAGGTTAAATCTGTTGTTTTGATAGATATACTGATGATTTTGTTTGGACAGCCTTTCCTTTTGAAACTTTTATTGTAGAGTCTTGTTTGTTCATCAAACTTCTTCTCATGTTTCAATTATTTGTGCTTGGTTTAAATCAATGTGCGTGCCTTTTTCTCATCTCTTATACCATTTTCCATCACTTTGATACTGAGTCTCTCCTACACCCTGCTGCTTATAATCTTTGATTTAATTACAACAAGCACATTCTCCACTAGGGCTGTAACGATTCATTTTAATGATCCGATTCTCTGACCTAAAGTGGATCCAGATCCTATTCATCCAAACTTCCAGCAGTGAGACTCAGACAGAAATTCCTGCTACTGAACAGTGAAGTTTTCCAGATTCTTGGATTTCTTCCAGATCATCAAGTGGAAATGAAATCTGTGTCCAAACAAACAAGTAAACTAGAATGAATGTCAAATCCATTCACATGTTAGTTTCCTAAAGTTCACCACTGTTGTTTTTCCACATCCAAAGAATCCAAAGGGAACATTCTTAGAACATTCTAGACACTGGATGGTCACATGACTTTATTCAAAGTCTGTCCACACATTGGACTGGAATGATGGACTGATCCGTGTTAATGACAATACATGTGTTGTCCACTGATGCACTTGGTCGTTTTTAAGTCATAGTAATATAAACCTACTGTACCTCAATCCAGCTGTTTTTTTCCAATATTGATTATAATCCTTTTTTTCATTTTGAATTGATTTTCTAATGGAATTGGGTGATTTGATGAACAAATTGCCTCAGACAGATGCATCTGGTTGGATCATAGGAATAGAAATCGATTAAGTTGATTACGGTAATCGTTACAGCCCTATTCTCCTGTGGTTGACCTGTCTGACTAAGAACAAAAATGTTGGTGACATGAAATCAAGTCAAGTCGGTTGTATTGTGCGATCAAGTCAGCTTGTATGTTAGTCATGGATAGTGGAACTTTCACAAACACGTTTCTAAAGCCAGTTTTTCCTGAATATAAATTATTTTATTTCCAGGTTGAAGAGATCCATCCAGCTTATTCCAAATTTAATTATGTCTTTTTGGCTAAGGTAAGTTGAAAACACAGCCAGTTCTTTTGATTAGAAGTTATAAAACATTTGTACTGTTTTACTCTCTTATGGAAGTGTTATAAAGACTTGGGGAAGATCAATGAAGCCAGGACCATGTGTGAGGCAGCTTATTCAATGGACACCATTTCTAAGGAGGTAGGAACCATACCAGCTATGTTCATACCAGCCGCTCTGCTTGGCCTTTGCATACTTTGGAAAAGCACATTAAATGATGAATCACTTTTTTCCTCAAGGATGAAGAAGCACAAAAGGAGCTGGATTCACTTTGCTATGCCCTTGGAGTCTAAAACACAGGAAGTCACTCCTCCATGAACTACAACTCTGTAACAAGTGTTTTTGGATACAACTGTCCCTAGACTATCATGTGAAACGCCATTTACTGTCATTTTAACTGTTTTTATATGATTTAAATTATTTACAATGTGGATATCGTTGGCCCTAGTTGGCCCAAACGTCTGTCATACTTGGGTTCAATAATAACAGAACTATGGTTTTGTTGCTGCAGCATTTACAGCTTTTAAAAACCAAAGGCTCCACATACAGAGTTACACCTTTACAAAGAGATTCTGATCCACCCCCACTTTCTTGTTTGAAGACTGTTAAGACTGGCAGCAAACTTCATCCACATTCAGTGTGATCCTACAGTCTTTCATAAAGTCCACAAATGCTACATTTGCTAAATAAATGTCAGTCACCTTTCCGAACATGTTTGTAATCTTGAACCCATCTCTTCTGGTTCATTTTCAAAGTCGCACTTGTCTCCATCAGAGCCTGGAACAGCAGTGGGTTTTCTTTTCTTCTGTCAGATGAACAGATTTAAGGTGAATCCTAAAGATATAAGTTGACCACACTCCAGCATATATAAAACACTATTTCTCATCCAGTGTAGGGCTTTTTGATCGTGTCTAAATGTTTTTTGTCTTTTTCCAAATAATGGCACTTGCTGCTGGAAAGCAGTCGAGTTGTGTCTGAGCGTTTGCATGGCGCACAAAGCTGGCTAACTTAGAGATAAGTAGACAGGAATAGGATGAAAGCCATTACAGGATAAATATGTCTTTGTTCTGGACTTTTAATTGGCTGTCAAACCGTTACAGCAGTGGTCGGGTCTGTTTACCAGGATTACCTGGAGGTTTGCAGAGGTTCAGGCAGGTAACGGGTCGGTCAGGCCTTTTTGTCCCTTCGTCTCTGGTTTGCACTGACAATAGACCTGTTGGATCAGGCTTTGGGGGTCTCCATCTCTCCTCCATCAACCTCCACCTCAATGAACAATTATTTCTAATGTCTGTAGTCTGTTCAGATGATGTACCATGAAACTGTTGTGTTTGTGTTGGTCATATCTGGATGTTCCCACACTCAGACATGGTAACATGTTGCTGCACAAACTAGATCACATGTGTCAAACTCGGTGTAATGTTAATCGGCCCGCGAGATCATATCATATGTGCACTAGAGCTGGCTCGCGGTATATGCTGTACCGCTAATATTACAACTCCCACAATGCTTTGCTAGTTTTTTGGCTAGCAGTTGAAACCGGCAAGCGGTCCTTTAACTGTTGACAGTGACTGACAGCCATGCTCCAGTCATATGACATATCAGTTGCAGTTAATTTGTCTATAAATGTTGAGTTTGGCCTGTGACTTTACTTCACTGCTTAACTTTGGCCCCCTGTGAATCTGAGTTTGACCCCCCTGGACTAGATTATTTTAGAGAAGACTTAAGAGGCAGAACCGCCTGGCTTTAGGTCTTAATGTTCAAAATATGACATTTGAAATAGACATTTAAGAGTATACCGTCAATCATCAGGATAAAATAAAAACCCTTTTTTCAATTTGTAGATATGTTCTTGACCAGAACAGCTGGTTAAAGTCTCATAGGAGTTGAATAGATTTTGTCGTGTCTCCAAAAAGGAGTATCCACTTCCAAATGGACTCATGCTTTTGGACGGGTGAGACGCTCCTCTGCCTCCCTGACTGGAGCTGCAGCTCCCCAAACACTGAACCCAGCTGGGCCCTCCTGCCCCCCAGCCTTTTGGCTCCTGCAGACCTTCTTGAAGGTGGTGATAAGGCACCTCAGGCAGCTTGTGAATTCTCAACACATTTAGCCGTCATCAGGAACTTTGTGTGTTTTCAGCTCACTTTAAAACCTAGCAAAAGAACAAAAGAATGCAGAAGCATGTGCTTTTTACTGTTCTGGCATGAAATATTGAATGTTTCCTTTAATAATTCAGATGAACAAACTGTTTTTACCCAGAATTCTTTGTTTGATTGATCTTTTTTGTTCAAATCATTTGAAATGTTTTCCCTAGAACTAAAATCACTTTTGACTTTTCACACTTACTTTTGTTGAAGCGTCTTTTCAACAATCAGTATTGTTTTTGTGAGACATAATATTCAGTGAGCTTTAATCTGTGGATGGATGGATGGATGGATGGATGGATGGATGGATGGATGGATGGATGGATGGATGGATGGATGAGTGGATGGATGGATGGATGGATGGATGGATGGATGGATGGATGGATGGATGGATGGATGAGTGGATGGATGGATGGATGGATGGATGGATGGATGAGGAGTTCATTGAAGTTGTGCTTTTGTTGGAGCGCAGAAGAACATCAGAAAAAGCAACATTAATGTTTTCATTTTGCAATTTGTGAAATTAGTTTGGTACATTTTTGAAGCTGACATCAATGTATTTTGTTGTTTTCTGTTGAATTCCAATTTTAGACTTTTATCTGCATTTTCTTTTATGTCTAAAAATCATCTAAACTGTTCTACTACTTCTAATTATATCATCTTTTTTAACTTGATGACTTTTCAGTGCAATTGTAAAACATGTCTGCTGTACAGCGTACGTGTTGATTAATGTCTAATAAATACGAGTAATTTGACTTTTTGTTTCTTTGGCTCATTTTGTCTGTTAGTGTTGTTAGTTTTAATGAAATGAATTGTCTTTAATCCAAAATCAGTTTGGTTCTAGAAACGAGTCAGTTCCTGCAGCCCAAGAGTTTAGATGAGTTCATCCATTTTCTGGCAGACGTTCAGAGCAGAACCTGTGGCTGGACTAGGTGAAGGGCAGCTTTCACCATTATTGTCCTTTCAGTTCTTTTAGTCAAGCACCTAGATTTGAATAACACATATCACTTCCAGTGTTCAAACCTCCAGATCTAACAAATGTTGCACTAAATTGTTTATACCTTAACTGTTATCTGAGCTGGAATCTGGATCCAAACTGTAAGACTGCATAGCTACAATATTGCTGCCATTTGGTTACATCGCTAATGTTAGGTTAGGGTTGTGGGCTAGCATAAGCTAGCGTGTAAACAGAGGGATGATGGGAAGTCAGGGAAGGCTGACATCACCAATGAGTTCATTGGACATCACACCAGCAGTCCCGCCCACAACTGGGAGGTGAATTTCTAATAAACTCTTGCCGCTCTGCAGAAACTTTTTTTTTTTTCCAAAAAACTTTATTGCACATTTTTCAATATCTCTGCAGAAGGTATGTCCTGGAAAATGACAGGTTTTTGGATTTTGGCTAAAAACGGCATCATCATTATGATTAAAAGACGTCTGGGAACACTTTAGAAATAGATGCAAAGATGATCAGAGTGGGACGTTCAGAGTGTCTACCATTTTAAAGAAGAGGATTTTGTCATCCTTTTCACACTGCTTCTTTATTTCAAAAGTAATCATATATGACAAAAAATCAAATCAAACTTTATTTATAAAGCACTTTCATATAAAAGCATAACAGAAAGTGCTTTACATTAAAACAAAACAAAATCAATTTGTCAAAATAACTTGACAAATGTCTACTTATAGTCCCACTCCGATCATCTTCTGATCTATTTTCAGTGTTTTTAGTTATTGTGCGATTTTTTGCCAAACTCAAAAAACATGTGTCATGGGTCTACAACGTGGTTTCTGCAGAGCGGCAGGAGTTCGTTAGAAATTGACCTGCCAGACTGTTGGGCCGGAGTAAGCCTGTCCTGACTTTCCTATAATCCATATGTTTACACTTTCCAGCTAGCTTACAGCCCCTCACACCCCCAAACTTACATTAGTGGTGCATCAAAAATGTCCGGTAGCATCAGATCTATCCAGCAGTACAGTTTAGATCCCGACTCCAGCTCAGACCAGGAAAACAAAGATGTTCATGGATCTATTTGTCTGCAGGTGGATGATCAGAATGGAGCAGAGCAGGGAGCTCGTGGTCCAGAGATTGTAGATTCTACATCACTGCTACAAGACTTTTCAAACTACATTTTCATTCAAGAAACACACAAATGTCATTTTAATCTTAATTTTCTTCACATTTTTCTTTATTTGTCCATCATCATCAGACAAATGCGACAAGAACATGTGAAAAACACAATTTTCGTCAGAGTGGGTCTTTAAACCAAGTCCCTGATCTTGAAAGAATCCCTAACAGTAGATGGGAAGACTCCACTGATGACTTCAGATTATTTTACACACAACCAATAATCATCAATAAACAATTTTTATTGCAAACACAGCAGCTGCATGAGACCAATGCCTGCAAACATCCATTGATTATATAAAATGTTAAGAATCATTCCATATTCTTCCAGCTGCGGTCCATTTCTGTGACCACACATGCCTTTTAAATCTGGCATAAATCAAAATATAAGTCTTTAAAATGAGCTGTAATCTCGTAGTCTACTGCAAAAAGAGAC
>JAUDJI010001649.1:0-10083 GCA_037389245.1 Oryzias sinensis
TTAGTTGTTGACCTCTCGTGAACCACTCAGATCACTTTAAAGTTGTTGTCAGTGTTATCTGCACAAATCATGCTCAGCCAAAGCTTTCGGCATGCTAATGAGCAACAATCATCACTTATAGTTACACCTGCAAAAGTGTGACATAAATAAATCCTGTATCTCATGGTCCTGTTCAGCTCCATTAACATGTAATTTACAAACCAGGAAAAAAGCAAGACATTTTTTGAAGTTTTCTTGTGTTGCTTTATTAGTTTTTCAGGCCACCACAGACTCATGTCCCTGAAAAAAAAAATGGATGGATGGATGGATGGATGGATGGATGGATGGATGGATGGATGGATGGATGCATGGATGGATGGATGGATGGATGGATGGATGGATGGATGGATGGANTGGATGGATGGATGGATGGATGGATGGATGGATGGATGGATGGATGGGTCCATAGCAGCAGAATAAGGAAGCAAGAAGGTGAAGAAACAAATAAAAGGACTGGGCTGAAAAACCCTTGTGCTATCTTAAACGACCCCACTCTTCCATTGACGTGTTCTTCCTACCATGACAAAGGTGGATAAAGGTGGAAAGATTTCATGTAATCCATGGACACCAGTGAAGATCACAAATCATTGAAAAAAAAGGTTCAGTGCACTGTCTAGTGGGTCTAGATGACCCAACTCCCAATGTTAAAGTACCTAGGGTTAAGATGCCGTTGTTATGTGATGGCCTGACTTCTGCTCAGCTGTCCTGCATCTCTGTTTGATTGATTGTCTGCTTATTTAAGGTGCGTTTGTTTCTGTGCTCAGTGTTGGAGCGTATTCTGTTCTATGAGCCTTCAAGCTTGAGTTTCCTCTGGCGTTAAAGCCCTTCTTCAGGATTTTCTTCTGTTTTGAGTCGTTCCTGCCTGTGTCTGAGATTTCTCCTCTACCTGCCGTTGGGGTGGAGCTCCTCCGTTAGCTTCCTTACCTAGATGGACGAGGCACATCCTCTACCTCTGGTGAGAACTCTGGCCATAAGTTCCTGATCACTGCTTCAGCATCTCCAACAGTCAGATCTTCACTGCGATTGTAACTCCCACGGCCTAGTTTACAGTACTCCAGGTTCTGTCTGAGCTGATTCACATCAAACTTCAGCACCTTTTCAAAATAAAGGCTTTAGTTAGCTTCATCCTTATTTTAACAATACAAACTGTTATATTCAGACATTTTCTGTACTCCTGTTAACAGCAGTAGAGACAAAGTTTAAATCTCATGTTCAAAAGCTTTCAATCACTCAGAGCCTGAAACCAGATGATTGTGCTAACCAGCTGAAGCAGAGACAGGTGGAGAACCAGGACCAGGCAGACCTGCTTCAGGGTTTTATTGGAGGTTTGTTCAAATGTTCTCCGTTTTAATTATCGATCAAAGGTTGTTTTTTTTTGCAGCATAGGGGTGTGTAATACTTGTTAACAAGTATTAAAAGTCCATGTGAACCCTGATGATTCAACATGATTTTGCAACAGTTTGAGGTCAGCTAAGTCCAGCTGTGACAAAAACGGAACCATCCATCTGTTCTTTAGGGTTCTAGTCTTCTGTACAGAGAAGATAAGCTGCAGAAATGAAGCTTTAGAGAAGATGGATGCAGGGCAGCAGGATGTTAAGTTGGAGGTAAGCAGTGAATGATTGTAGTTTGTTAGTCTGGAGCTGGAATGAGGAAAACTGCAGGCTGAGGGTTCAGAGGAATGGAGATGCAGCTTTGACAGTGAGGTACCGTTTTCCCGATGTGGAAAGCGATGGCAACGTTGTCCCAGACATAGAAAAAGGGTCTCTGAGGACTCTCCTCAACTTTCAAGTTGTTGTCATTTTGGATTACCTCTAACCTATCAGGAAGAATAAACAACGTATTAAAGAAGAACTTTTTTTTTTGTGTTAAACTTTATGGTTTAGTGGAACAAAAAAGATTTTAAATCTGCAAAATCTGTCAGTTGTTCCCCTCTGTTGCAAACATGGTTGAAGGCAAATTGTTAAGAGGACCTGGCTGCAGACAAGATAGCAAAGACACCATTATTCGGAACTGAAAGTTCATTTCCCCCCCACACAGACACACACAGACACGCAGGCAGACAAACACTCCCGACCTCCCCATTCTGAAACAAACTTCTCCTCAATACTGCCCCCTGTTCCAAAAAGCAGGTTATGTGAATCACCTCGGTAAGTTTGAGGCTAAGGAAGCGAATAACCTCAGCTTTGGTTCCAAAAATGGAGGTATGTTTCAGGGTATGTCAAGTTGCCATAGCAACTCATGCTCTGAACATAACCTGGTCTGGAGCAGGTTTAGTTGATGGTTAGTTTAGTTTCAGAGCAGTGCAGCAGCATGCCGTGTCCATTTGAAGATGATTTAGAGGACGAAGAAGCTCAGAAAAAACAGAGTCTTCTCCGCCATGAAAGGGTGATAAGACCACGTATGGATGTTTAAAGATAAACTTTTTTACATTGATCTAACTTAATTATTTGTCAGGGCAGTTTAACATTGCTTTCTGGAATACCCCTTAGGTCCCAAACGAAGCAGCTGTAACATGGAAGCAATAAACTTTAAGGTCATTTGAGAAAACATTGCTGTAGAGTTTCTAAATTAAAGAATTTTTCATTTTTTTCCCCACAAATAGAGTTACAGTAAAGTTCATCTCAAAAACTTGCAAATTTCTAAAGAACCTTTGACTTTTATAAGTTAGATGTGAAGAAATTAGCTTTGAGATTACTTTAAGAGCCTTGCAATGTACTGGCGATGTATCAAAGATGTACTCCGCTTTTACCCAAAAGTGGCCGTGACCCTGAAAGGGCTTAGAAAATGGATGGATAAGAACAGTTTTGATCTGAGAACATAATTGACAGTAAGACAATTTCTTTCTGTCTTGTCTTCATATCCAAAACTGATCAGATTATGGGAGATTTTATATTTAACATTTGAGGGGGGAAAAAAGAGAGACGTAGGCTCAAAAATGTTCTTCTTTGGCCTGATATGCAGATATTCTGCTTGAATGTAAAGCACGTCATGTTTTATCTACACACAAAATCTTTGTATTTGCTGCTGTACCTCAGGCTCACCTGTGCGTCTCACACATGGCCTCTGACCTCCAGATGAATCTGCCGTCTTTGAAGAAGCAGACGGCGTTCTGGTCTTCAGCCAACAAAGGATACCGGGAGAAGTCCTCTGGACCATTTGGACTGTGGACCAACACCGAGTACATAATTTCCTGTTTGTACAGAACCGTCTCAAAGACCCGCATGACCGGCTGACCACCAGCACAGAACTGAGGAAGAAGATGGAGAAGTTCTTCTCATTAGTCTGAATAAGAGGCCCACTGAACAGACAGTGTGTTGTAGGAACAAAACCCAATGATGTGGTGGTGTTTGGTACTCCAGCTGTGGTACTGGATTCTCTGAAACTCACACACCTGTAAGGTAGGATGGGGGTTGGATTGCTTTTAGTGGGAGGTGCGCTGGTTTCATAAGAGCAGGCAGACAGCTGGATCCAAATGCAGCAGGTTTATTAGTTCAAGTAGGAGTCCACAAAGCTAAATCAGGGTCAGGCAGGCAGGAGTCGATAACAGGCAACAGGTTCATCAGTTTTAGTTTTAATAGTTGTCTTTTATGGAGAGTTTTGTGTGAGAACAGTTACTGGATTTTATAAAAAATAACTTTTAGCAATGAGGTTTTAAGGGATCTTATTAAACATTTTACAATTTCTTTACTTTTTTCTACTTGTGTTCTCGACTATATGGGTCAGGCCTGGGGGGTAAATCTGTATACTCTGTTTTTATCTATCTACTATGTAATGGCTTTATGCTCTTTATCATGTATGAGATGTGCGAATGCTTAAGTATGTTGTAACAGTTTGCAGCTCTGTGGCCTAAAACAATAAAGTTTACTTTACTTTACTTTACTTTAAACAGGGTAGTCAGGATCCAGGGATCCAGTCAGGGTCAGAAGACAGAAGATCAGGTCCAAACGTAACACTCGGTAATGAATGCAGCGGGACACAAGCAATACTTTGCACTGAGCTTCACTCAGTACAGAGCTTAAGTATGCTGTGGTTGACTGAGTGGATGAGAGTCAGGTAGTGTGCGCTGGGCATGGGAGATGTGGTGAGGTTAGAACTCTGGAGATCCTGCTGGTGATCAGAGGGGGAGACAGAGTTCTGATTTCTGAAAGCTGGTTTCTCAGACTCCCGTAGATATTCTGCCTGCTGCATCAGTGTGTGAAGTGATCTGATGACTCTTCCAGCAGTTTTGATGTTTTTCTTTTTTTTTGCATGTGCGTTGTTTCATTTTGTTTGGGAAGTGGGAGCGTACCTCTGGGGAAGCTGATTAAATTCAACAAAATAAAGTTTGAATGAAGTCTTTGGTATTTCAATGTTTTGACCTCAGCCTTTTTAACTTCCTAAAAATGAAAAAGCACTCAAACTTTAAAAGAGCTCCCATTGTGATTTATCTTGTGCCCACATCACAATAATGCTGAGTGTTGGTTTTAGAATGGGGCTGTCAGTCCTCGATTCTGCAAGTGAAGTCACTAAAAAGCTGAGTTTGATCTGCAATAATCTAGACACACTTCAACTTGGACAGACAGAAAATAATAAAGGAATCCAGGAAACCACATTGTTTTATTTTTAAAGAAATTATTTGTACATGGATCAGAAAAAAAGGATGCATCTCCCAGAAACAAGGAAGATTTCTGTCCCTCAAAGACATGTTACCTCTTCTGCAAAGAAGATCTTCTATCCTCCATTGGTTACCTGTATTAATGTCACCTGTTTGAACTGGTCATCTGCACTAAACGACCTAAACAGTTAGACTGCAACCTCTCTACCATGACTAGGACCAAAGAGCTGTCAAAGGACATCAGGAACAAGATTGTAGACCTGAACAAGACTGGGATGAACCAATCTATACCATAAACAAGCAGTTTGCCGAGATATCAACTGTTGGAGCAATTTTTAAAAAATGGCAACAACACCAGATCACTGACAATCTCTACCTGGAGCTTCATGAAAGATCTCACTGGGTGGAACAAATGATCTGGAGAACAATATGTAAATACAACAGAACTACACCGCTCAAAAAATGAAGGCAACACCTAAACCCCTCAGTGTTGCTCCAAGTCAGTCACACTTTTGTGAAATCGAACTGTCCAATTAGGAAGCAACACAGGAAGCAAACAAACTGCCACCTACAACAACCTGACAGACATCGAGGAGTACACAGACACACTAACCTCCTACATCACAAAGTGCATCGATGGTGTGACACACCATCATTTGAGCCAACCAGAAGCCCTGGCTGACAGGGGAAGTCAAAGGGCTGTTGAGAGCCAGAGACAATGCCTTCAGAGCAGGGGATGAAGCTGGCCTAAGAACAGCAAGAGCCAACCTGTCCCGGGGCATCAGGAAAGCAAAAAAGGACTATATGCACAAAGTCTCTTCCCACTTCAACGACAGCAGAGATGCACGGAGCCTCTGGCAGGGCATCCAGGCCATCACAGACTACAAGCCTTCACCACAGAGCTGTGACAACAACATCCCCCTTCTCAACAACCTGAACAGCTTCTTTTCACGCTTTGAAGGACCAAACAGCACACACCCACAGAAAACGCCCCCCTCCTCCCAGGATCAACCTCTGCACCTGACAACTACCAGCGTGAAGAGGACACTCTCCACCATCAACCCACGGAAAGCTGCGGGTCCAGACATCCCGGGCCGTGTGCTGAAGGACTGCGCAGAAGAGCTAAAGGATGTCTTCACAGACATCTTTAACATCTCCTTGGAGCAAGCCATCGTCCCATCATGCTTCAAGGCTACCTCGTTCATCCATGTGCCAAAGAAGCCATCACCATCCGGCTTCAATGACTACCGCCCCATAGCACTAACGCCCATCATCATGAAGTGCTTTGAACGGCTAGTCATGTCACACATAAAATCCACCCTTCCCCCCTCCCTGGACCCCTTTCAGTTTGCATACCGACCCAAACGATTGACAGAGGACGCCATTTGTTCTGCTCTCCATCCAGCTCTCACCCACTTAGACAAAAAGGACGCATATGTGAGAATCCTGTTCATAGACTTCAGCTCCGCATTTAACACAATAATACCACAGCAACTCATTTGCAAACTGGACAAGCTGGGTGTTAACACCCCCATCTGCAACTGGCTACTGGACTTCCTCAGCCAAAGACCACAAACAGTACGTGCCGGCAACAACACCTCAAATACAATCATTCTCAACACCGGGGCACCTCAAGGCTGTGTGCTTAGTCCGCTGCTCTTCACCCTGCTGATACATGACTGCACAACAAACCACAGCACTAACCACCTTGTGAAATTTGCAGACGACACAACTCTGGTGGGTCTCATCACCAAGGGCGATGAGACCAACTACAGGGAAGAGGTAGATCTGCAGACAAAATGGTGCAGCGATAACAACCTCCTGCTAAATGTCAGCAAGACAAAGGAGATTGTTGTCAACTTCCAGAGGGGCCACACTCAACACCTGCCACTGATCATCGACGGTACTGCTGTGGAGAGAGTGAGCAGCCAAAAATTCCTGGGGTTCACATCAGTGAGGACCTGTCCTGGACCGCCAACACCACATCATTGGCAAAGAAAGGTCAGCAACCCTTCTACCTCCTGCGGAAACTAAATAGATCAGGTGCTTCACAAGCCATCATGACCACATTTTACAGAGGAGCCATCAAGAGCATCCTCACCAGCTGCATCACTGTGTGGGGTGGCAGCTGCACACACAGCAACAGGAGAACCCTGCAGCGCGTAGTCAACACAGCCAGGAGAATTGTTGGAGCAGGACTGCAGGACTTATACATACACCCGCCTCACCCGCAAAGCACTAACAGTAATCAAGGATGCACACCACCCTGCACACAACCTGTTTAGCCTTCTGCCCTCGGGGAGGAGGTACAGGAGCCTCCGCTCCCGGACCACCAGACTCAGAAACAGCTTCACACACCAGGCCATCAGGATGCTAAACACCCTCTCCACCTACCTACCACCCATCTTCCCCCATGAACAGTGCTCAAACGCAACCCCCCCCCCCATGCTGCCTTGAGACACTGCCTTAAGTGCACCCGCACTTTAGTAGAAAATTGCTAATGTTGTCAATTGTATCTTTTTCTTTCCTTTTACTTATTTATTTTATTTTATACATATACTTTTTTATTTTTTTTCTCCTGAACAGACACGAGAGAGTAAGAAAAGGAATTTGGATTCATTGTATGTGATGCACATGTGAAGAATTGACAATAAAGTTGACTTTGACTTTTTGAACACCGACTGATAATTGATTTCACATGTTTTTGTGTAAGTGGATATAGACAACAGGTAGAAATAATAGGCGATCAGTAATAAAGGAGTGGATCTGCAAGACCACAGACAATTTCTCTGTATTTATGCTTTCTGGTTGATGTTTTGGTGACTTTATAATGCTGACAATGCTATTACTCTAGTGGTACCATGAGACAACGTCCACAACCCACACAAGCAGCCCAGGTAGTGCAACTCCTCCAAGATGGTGTATCACTGCGAGCTGTAGCAAGAAGGTTTGCTGTGTCTGTCAGTGCAGTGTCCAGAGCACGGAGGAGGCTGTAAGAGGGTAACAAACCTCCTCCTGTGTGCAATGAGAAACACGAGAAACAACTGCCAAAGCCTTTCAAAAAGACCTCCAGCTGGCCACAAATGTGCAGGTGTCTGCTCAAAATTTTAGAAACAGACTCTAGGAGGGTAGTGTGAGGGCTCCACGTCCACAAGGTGGCAGTTGTGCTTACAGCCCAACATTGTGCGAGACGTTTGGCCTTTGCCAGGGAATGCCCAGATTTGGCATTGACTGTATAGAGAAACCCCTGATGAAAAGAAACAACGAGGACCCGATTACGTCGCTCGCAGGCGAGCGCCTGGTGGCCGGGGCTCTTCCCACGGGCCCCGGTCGGGCACAGCCCGAAGGAGCGACGTGGGACCACTCTCCCATGGGCCCACCACCCGTAGGAGACCTCAAAAGGGGCCGGTGCAATGTGGTTTGGGTGGCAGTCGAGGGCGGGTACCTCGGCGGCCCAAACCCCAAACATGGAACCTGGCTTTTGGGACATGGAATGTCGCCTCTCTGGGAGGGAAGGAGCCTGAGCTGGTGACCAATACTTATTTCATACATTGTTTAAAAATCCAACATTGTAATTTCCTGGATTTCTTTTGTTGTTATTCTGTTTTTCACAGTTGAAGTATTTCTATGATAAACATTACAGACTTCTCATCTTAAAGGACAATTTGTTGGACATGTTTTTGCTTCACTGTACATGAGGAGAAGCTGGTATTATAGATCATTCCAGAAGATTTGGGGGTCAGAGCTTTACCTGCTGACTGTAGGCCTGTAACACCTCATCCAGGGGAAAGCTGAAGCGGAAGTTGCCCAACCGGGATTTCGATGAAAAGGCCGGGGACTTCGCGAATTTCGGCAGGTCGATCTTCCCGTTCATATTAGGGTACGTCTCCTCCATGAGCCTCCTCTCAGCATCTTCCACATCCTCCCGTCTCACATGCAGGCTCCACCAAAGCAGGGATTCACCATATGGATTCCTAAAGCCTTCATCCTGCCGGATTCCTTTTAAGCCCACACTTGATGTGTCATGTTTCAGAAAACTGACCTGGAACTTTGGTTGAGGATATGCTGGGATGTTGTCTTTGTAGATGTACGAGTTAAAAAGATTACATCCTTCAGCTGCCTCCTTCAACTCAGGCAGCTTTAAATGCCTTTTTTCTACATAATTCTCGGGGTATTTTCTCCTGTTTGTTCGCTGCTTCATGTTCAGGTGAATGAAGATGAACCAGAACCAAGTCCTGACTGAGGGTTGATGTGTTGCTTTGGAAAGAAGAGCGTCTGATTCTGGCGACGTGGAGCTGTTCTGCAGCAGACAGAGAAAATGCAGGTCATGTTAGTGAGTGTAGGATCTGTGCACACAGACTGGAGATCCATCAAGAAGAAACGGGTTCAGGTTCTTTAGTTTCTTCATGTGAAGAAATTCTGTAAAGCTCTGACAACACCAGTTGTTCATGAACAATAATGCCTTTTATTTAAAATAAAAACAACAGAACAAATGAAGGGGTGCATGGTGGAGTAGTGGTTAGCACTCTTAACCCACGGTAAGATGGTCCTTGTTCAAATCCCAGCTAGGTTCTTGTGTGTTCTCCTCATACATGTGTGTGTTTTCTTGAAATGCACTCCCTATGCAGGTTAGGCAGGCCTGTTCACTGAATGCTTTTAAATCCAAGTTGAAAACTCACTTTTTCGTCCTGGCTTATAACTCAGTGAGAGTTGATGTTTTTATTGATTTGATTGATTTTATGTTGTTTGTTTTAGATTGTTGTTTTGTTTTTGTCCTACGTTGTTAAGCACTTTGGTCAGTCTCTGCTGTTTTAACCCTTGTGCTACCTTAGATGACCCCACCCTTACATTGACGTGTCCTCCCTACCATGACAAATGTGGATAAAGGTGGAAAGATTTCATGTAATCCATGGACACCAGTGAAGATCACAACTCATTGAAGAAAAACGGTTCAGAGCACTGTCTAGTGGGTCTAGATCAGTGTTTTTCAACCAGTGTGCCGCGGCACACTAGTGTGCCGTGGGAGATGGTCAAGTGTGCCGTGGGAAATTGCCCTCATTAACTGATCTAAAAACATTTCCCATCTCCAGGATTTCAGCTCTCTGTTCATCCAAACAGGCCCTGATAAAACACTGAGGAGTTAGGAATATATAAGATCGTAAAATAATTTTTCTTTGCGTTTATTTTATGTTATTAAAGACATTTTGATAAGAACGACGGTACCGCGATTCAGCTGCAGCTCCGGCTGTATTTTGGAAAAGTCCCGTCCCTTTAACTGTCTCCACCAATCATTCTTGGGGGGCTTAATCACATGTCATCAGTCTGACCAATCAGAAGTGGTTAAAGTCTTCACTTCCTTGTCCCGATATAGCTCGTAAAGTCGCTCAGTTCTAACAAAAATACCAGCTAAAGCTCGTCTTTAGCGGTGTAGCTTTCCACAGAATCCGGTA
>JAUDJI010001650.1:0-10077 GCA_037389245.1 Oryzias sinensis
ATATATATATATAATTTGCATTTGTTGTTGTTAAATTAGAGATACAGTCAGCCTCAAAAGCTCAAACTTTAATGAAAAATGCATAGTTACAGGACTTCTTAAAAATAAAAGGAATTATTACAAATGATTTTTAAAAATAATTTCCAAACATTTAGAAGTTTTAGACCTCTTTGACATGTAATTTAAATTTTTTAGAAAAGCCCAATAATATGTTATTGATTCAATAATAAATTATAATAATAATAAATTAATAGTAAGTCAATAAATAATAATAATAAATTAATGATAAGTCCAAAAGTCAACAATAGATTAACCCTACTGATTCATGTGAGTGATCAGTTTGTCTAACATAGATGCTATGGTGTCGGGTTTCAAGCCAACAGTCTGGCCAGTCTTATCCAAATCTGTTTCCACTAAATGTTTTTTTGACATAGCCAGACTGTATTGCTAGTTGGTACCACAGTGAGCTCTTTTGATAGCTAAGGCCCACTTTTTCCTTAAATCTGAATCCATTGGAAACTTGCAAGAAAAGTTCAGTCACTGAGTCAGAAATCTAGTAGTCCTAGTATGCTGTATACAGGTTTAACAAAATAAAGTTTACATTTATGTCGACAACAAATTATACGTACATCATGCAGCATCATGCATGTCAACGTGTACTATTAATTAGGCCCCTGCAGCATTAAAAGGAAAAAATTATAGTACTTACCTGTGAAATGTTATGCCTTCCTCCTTCGTGGACTCATTTCTCCGATTTTGGCAGTTGAAACCCGCACAATGAACTGGCATTTTGCAAAAAATGTGTTCACATGCATGCACTACAGCAGTGCCTTGACCTCACCAAGATGGCGGTGCTCTCCTCTCATGAAGAATCACGTGACGTCTCCTCTAGCGATATAGCGCATTGGTTTGCGTGAGCTTTATTGAAGGCCAGATTACTTCTGATCCCAAAAGTATTGCGAATTATGTTAGCCTATTCTACAGTAAACTGTATGCCTTTGAACCCAGTGAAGATCCTGATCACATCTTCAACTATAATAAACAGCAAATACAGGCCTCTGAACGGGATCTTTGTGATTCTATTTTAGTAAATGAAGTACTTTTCTCTATTAACCACCTTAAAAATAGCTAATCTCCTGGATCAGATGGATTAACGGGAGAATTTTATAAACAATTTAGTGATAAAATTACCCCCTTTCTAACACAGGTATTTGTTGAGAGCATAGAAAAAGGCATCCTTCCTCCAACATTAAATCAAGGTGTACTTAGTCTGATACCCAAACCCAAAAAAGATGTACTTCTCATTGACAACTGGCGTCCCATATGTCTATTAAATAATGACTGCAAGATTCTTTCAATCTGTCTTTGCAAAAAGACTTAAATCTGTTCTAAACTCAATTATTGCAGACACACAATTGGGATTCATGCAAAACAGACACATCTCCAATAATATTTGTCTTGTTCCTGATATTTTAGATTACTCACACCAGATCTCCGATGATAGTTTTATACTCTTTTTAGACTTTTACAAAGCGTTTGACTCTGTTAACCATAATTTTATCTTCAGCTGTCTTCATAAATTTGGTTTTGGCCCTTTCTTCTGTAATACAGTTAAAATACTGTATAATAATGCTAACTCCTCTGTCAAACTAAAAAATGGCACCTCCCCTACATTCAATCTTAATAGAGGAATCAGACAGGGGTGTCCGATTTCACCTTATCTTTTTCTTCTAGTTACTCAAACCCTTGCTGATTATATCACTATTCATAAATTAAAAGGCACCTCATTTCTCAATAAAGAAATTTTAATTAGTCAGCTAGCTGATGACACGACTCTTTTCTTAAGAGACAGCAGTCAAGTTTCCTGTGCTCTGAACCTTATTCAGTATTTCTCTGATGTCTCAGGTCTACACCTCAATCTGAATAAATGTGAACTTCTTCCAGTAAAAGATTGTGCTTTAGAATCCATCTGCACCATTCCTGTGAAAGAAACTGTAAAATATTTAGGCATTATTATTTCCAAAAATAGTTTAGAAAGATGCTTGTTGAATTTCACTCCCCTAATTGATAAAGCCAAGAAATGTTTGAAATGAAATGAAAAACGGAGGCCTTAATTTTCTTGACTTTACTACTTCAAATAATACTTTTAAAATAAACTGAATTAAATCATATTTTAAGAATCCACTCTCCATTTGGAATATTTTCCCTCACCACATGTTTGCAAACGTAGGTGGTCTCCATTTTCTTCTGCTTTGTGACTATATCGACAAAATCCCAGTGAAACTCTGCTTTTCACAGACAGATTCTTCTTTCATGGGCACTTATTTAGTCACACAATTTTTCCCCTCATAAGCTTTTTTATTTGGAATAACAGATATATCCTTTACAAGAACAAATCTTTATTTTACAATAATTGGTTTGATAGTAGTATCCTACTGGTGGGTCAGCTCTTTAACTACAATGTTCAATTACTCAGATATGAAGAATCTAACCTTAAATACAAACCTTTCTGTTCCTCCAAAAGAATATGCCATTGTTTTTGATGCTGTTACCACTGAAATCTGTGAACTCTTTAAAAATACTGTACTTGATGAAAATATCTCTGACACTACTGTTGGAAAATCTTGTTTCAACTGTGCCCAAAAAAAAAATATTATACGTGCCCTGTTTCAGCAAAATGTAATTTCAGTCAGACAACTCATGCAGTAATAATATTATTTATTTTCACATCTTTGTTTTGCTTTCACATTCTTTGTTTGCATTCAGATTCCTTTAACTTTGCATTTCACATTCCTCTAGTTGGCATTTCACATTCCTTTAGTTCAGTGGTTCCCAAACTGGGGGGGGGGGGGCGCGGATGTATTGCAGGAGGGGCACGGTGGAGTTTTTTTTTCATACTTTATTGACAAACAACATAATACAATAACAATGTGAATGTCTCAGGAGGAATTGAAATGTGTACATATTGCAGAAAAATATAAGAAATAAAACAAAAAGTATATAAATATATACACATACATATACAACATAAGGCAAAAATAATTATTACTTCAAAAATCTTTGGGGTTTAATACATTTTAAATCTTTCAAAAATTAAATGAGTTCGAATTGCTTTTTGGTTTTGCAGATGTTTGATAATGGTACAGTACTGATTGATTTCACTCAAAAACTGCTGGAATTTAGGTTTGGAGTTTGACCATTTGGCTTTATGGATATGGAATTTTGCCAATAATAAAAACAATTGTGTAATGAAGATACAATCTTTGTCTACTTTGACATTAAGGTAACCCAAAATAATGCCTTTATTGGAAACTGAATTAACACAAATATCCACAATGTCCAAAAAAATTGTCTGGGTTCTTAATTGACTTGTGTTCTAAATCCCTTTAAACAGTTGAAGTAGACTGGTTGGAATGGCATCTAACACTATTGCATATTCTCTGGGAGGAACAGGAATACCGAATTTTAAAATAAATTTTTCATACGTCAGAAGATGTCCATGAGAATTGAAAAGTTGCCTGATTAAAACAATATCATTATCATGCCTTCTAGGAAAAAAGTGATTTATTCTTGTATTGTACAATACTGTTATTCCAAATAAAACAAGTTGTTGGAGAAAAATTGTGTTTATAAAGGAGTTTCCAGGCCAGTAGGGCTTCTTTGTAAAAGTTTGAAAGTTTTGTGGGTAATTCTTCTATTTTATAATTACATTTTAGCAAGAATTTAATGCCTCCCATTGTGTCAAATATATATTTGGGAAATCCATTCCAGATATTGTCTTCCCCTTTCAATAAATCACTTAACCACTTTATTTTAAAAGAGTTGTTTAAATTTTCAAAGGTTAATACATCCATGCCCCCATGTTTTCTGGTGTTACACAAAACAAATTTTGCAAATGAAATTTTTTCCTCCAAAATCAAATAATGTTTTGTTTAATAGGTTACAGATGTGTTTTGGCATTTCTAAAGACAGAGCCACATAAACAGATCTACAGATCTAGAGATTCCTTCAGCTTTCCGTTCAGAGAAAGATCTCTCATTAACCACATGTTATAAGGCGCGGTGGAGTTTAGAAACAAAGGATTTGTATGTTTGTGTCAGTGTGGGGGGGCTCGAAAATATTCTAATTTTCAGAAAGGGGGGCCCTGCAGAAAAGTTTGGGAACCACTGCTTTAGTTGGCATTTCACATTCCTCTAGTTGGCATTACACATTCCTTTAGTTGGCATTTCACATTCCTTAAGTTGGCATTTCACATTCCTCTAGTTGGCATTACACATTCCTCTAGTTTGCATTACACATTCCTTTAGTTGGCATTTCACATTCTTTTAGTTTGGCATAAGACTCGGTGCAATTTCATGAGACAAATTTCCATAAACTTTTGGGTAATAACTACCCCTAACAGAGCTCACAGGTGGAAGCCGGGAAGGGCGACAAATGCAGCACTGCAGTAAAGAAGGATGAACAGCTTACACACCTGGACTTAAATAGGACGCTGAACAGGTGAGTTAATTAACTGAAACGCCTTAGGGGAGTAACCGAGGTAAACGCCTGCCTGAATTATCTGCCCGAAATTGCTCCCAAGGTTGCTCACTTCTGTTCCCTCTGCTGTCTTCTATTGGAGAAAATTCATTTTTGACTTGCCCTGGAAAAATGTTTGGACCCTGCATCAGAAATTACTAATCAATAACATGATGAGAGATCTCTCCTACGAACTCTTACATAGAATCTATCCCACTAATCAATACATGCTCAGATATAATAAGATAATTGACCCCAACTGTACTCTTTGTAAAGAACACCCAGAAACAATCAGTCACCTATTTCTGAACTGTAAGACTACTAAATAATTATTTGGAAAGAATGTGCATGTTTTATAAATCGTAAATCAGATTCAAAATTTCAGATGAAATTTGAATAGATCATATTTGGCCTACACGAAAATAAAATAAAACCAAACATAAAATTGGCAATTAATCTAATTATAATATTTAGTAAATGTTATATTCACAAATCAAAATTTTCTTAATCACAACTATTTTTCCCTGTTATAAATAAAGAATTCAAATCTTATTTACACACTATTTCTCATAGCTTAAACAAAAAGGCAATACGTATTTATGAAAACTGTCTTGCGTGAGCTTTGTTTACATTGAAGGCGGAACAGCTGTTACTTCCGGGGCGGAGCCTGAGTTATGTTCCGCTTCCTGTCTTATAGTTTAGCCGCCAACTTTTAATTTAGCATTTACCGCCGCAGCTGCAGCTCCCGTTCAGATTAAAAGGAGAAACTGTACTTAATTTCTAGAGATGCCTTTTAATCCGAAAAGACCGTGCCCCGAACCAATGAACGATTCCATGAACGACTCGATGGAGAAAAGGATAAAACGCATTTCCATCGAGGGCAACATCGGTGAGTCATTGCAAAGTATTCACGAAAAGATAAATAATTATTTTCTAAAAACACATCTACTATTTTTGTGACACTGCCAAAATATGTTATGCTAAGATTTACGTTGAAATGCTAAATTCCTATTGCCACTTTTGACGTAACGTTTTCTTTTTAAATCTAAAATACCCCTAATGGTTTTATAGAATTACTTGTTTCCATTCTTTATTAAACTAACTTGGCGAATAATTTTATTTAGCAGCTGGAAAGTCGACGTTTGTGCGCCTTTTGGAGCAGGAGAGCGCGGACTGGGAGGTAGTACCGGAGCCCATCGCTAGGTGGTGCAACGTCCAAACATCAGGGAGCGACTTTGAGGTACTTGTCCCCGTCATGACGTGACCACGACCACACAAAGTACTTTAACCCTTGTGCTATCCTAGGGACTTTACCATTTGGAGTTGGGTCATCTAGACCCACCAGACAGCGTGCTGAACCTTTTTTCTTCAATGATTTGTGATCTTCACTGGTGTCCATGGATTACATGAAATCTTTCCACCTTTATCCGTCAATGTGAGGGTGGGGTCATCTAAGATAGCACAAGGGTTAAGTTACAGGAAATCCAGAAGGGTAGCCTAATAATAAATCTTTCCCACACATTTGTTTTCTGAGCATGTATGCAGACAGCTGTCTGCAGAACTGCGCAGCCTTCCTCTGTCTGCGGAGTGCAGCTGTTCAAATATCAGCAGCGGCTGCTGTTAACTGATCACACACCCAAGGGAACGCATGCAGCCCCTCCTGCACAGCTGAGCATCTCACAGCCCACATACACTTGTTTACCTTACACACCCAACCAAGTGATATTATCAGGCTCTTTTTGTCTTCTGGTCAGAAAACATGAAAACATTAAATTATGCATTATTTTGCTTAAAATGGTGCTTAAGTTATGAACCACAAGAAGTAAAAAGTCAAAGAGGTTATATTACACGGTCAAAGCATCAGAATAAGGCAAAGAGGCTTGTCTGAAACAGGAAATACGGGTAACTGAAGACTAGAAAATGTTATGGACCTATAAATAAAAAATTATAGTCAAACTCCAATAAAAACTGTTTTTTTGGTGCCTATTAGGATGAATGAAATCCATCTGATCTCAGCTGGATAGACTGAAGGTCAACCATGATGCTTTGAAACTAGGATCTATCTGCTGCAGTTCCTCTGACCTGCAGCTACAGATTCAGCTCCACCTGCTGGTTGCACCTCTTCAAAATAAAAACAAAAACACCGAGTGACTGTGTAAAAGCCTTCTTAGATCAAAAGAGGGATCTGATGAAACCCTGAAGTGACTTTGCAAAGTGCAAACAAAAGAAGGTTTAGTCCTTTCATCCTCTGAAAGCGCTGCAGCCACAGTTGAGTTCTCACTGATGCATTAAGACTTGTTTGGGTTTTTAAGCTGTTAATGGTACCTGCACAGTAAAAAAAAAAAGAAAACAGAACCCTGTCATGCTGCAGGAGCTGACTGCATCTCAAAGAAGTGGAGGAAATGTCCTGCAGATGATGTACGAGAAGCCAGAGAGGTGGGCCTACACCTTCCAGAGCTACGCCTGCATCAGCCGGGTCCGAGCGCAGATTAAATCCGCCAACGGGAAGCTTCGGGACGCCGAAAACCCCGTGCAGCTTTTCGAGCGATCCATCTACAGCGACCGGTATGCCCTCGGATCCTGTAGACGTGTTGCTCAGCGTTAAAACGTTTTATTTGAGGGTTTCATTATGACACATCCTTTCATTTTTGTGGTTGTTTCAGATACATTTTTGCAGCCAACCTGTATGAGGGTTCATGCCTGAATGAGACTGAGTGGTCTGTGTACCAGGACTGGCACGGCTGGCTGCACAAACAGTTCGGGAAGCACATCGAGCTGGATGGCATCATCTACCTCAGAGCTTCACCGGAGGTACCTTCATCCTGCCTCTGCTTCCGTATCCGTTCTTCTGAACCAAAATTACGGTAGCCTCAATCCAAACATCTGTGTGTTTTGTAGAAATGTTTGGAGAGATTGCACCTGAGAGGCAGGCAGGAGGAGCAAGACATCCCCCTGGAGTACCTGGAGAAGCTCCACTTCAAACACGAGAGCTGGCTGCAGCACAAAACCATGAAGTGAGTGCTTGATTTATCGTCTGCTCCTGAGTTATAAAAATTTGAGGAAATGAATTCATGTTAAAAAAATATTTTTTTCATTGGAGTGGGTCCTTAAATGGCGATTATGTGGCTTATCTGGTAAACGATTGCACGTCAGCCGCATCAACGTCTGGTTTCTTCTTTCTCAGCATGGATTTTGAGTATCTGAAGGACGTTCCGGTCCTGACCATGGACGTGAACGAAGACTTTAAAGAAAGCGAGAACAAGAGCGCCGACATGATCGAGAAGGTGAGGGACGTCCTTAGAAAGTCGGCGTTCTTTCTGCAGCTCTTTGAACCAAACAAACCCTTTCATGAGTCACGAAAAGATAGTTTGTTTTTTTAATGAAGTATAACATTTGGAGGAAGATGAGAGCTTTTTACTTGTGTTAAAACTCCAAAATTAAGGATCTATTAAGACAAAACATTCAAGCTTTCAACTGTGGTAGCATGTGGTCAAGGCTTTCTCCACGTCCACATGATAGGCGCTCTTCCGTGAACCATCAAGGCGTCTGTAAGGTGTGGAGCTAACCTGCTGTTCTCGACTGAGACAAAACCACTCCGTCCCTTATGGCTCAAATGCTGCACCATCAGCAGAATCCTGGCTGAACTCTGGCACTGAAGCCCGCCCTCTGCTATTTATTTTGTTTTTTTCTTTTTTCTTGTTTTTAAATCAATTTTCTCAGCACGTGACGAGTTATGAAACTACAGGTGCGTCCTAACTCAGCCTTTTGCTGTAGGACCATCTGGAGGTAAAATGGTAAATGGCGTATACTTGTATAGCGCTTTTCTACCTACAAGGACAAAGCGCTTTACACACACATTCATACACTGGTGGCTGCTCTGCTGCCAAACACAGGCACCCGCCTACCACCAGAGGCAAGGTAGGGTTCAGTGTCTTGCCCAAGGACACTTGGACACTGCAAAGCGGGAATCGAACCTGAAATATTACGATCATGGGTCGACCGCCCTACCGCTGCACCATGGCCGCCCACCAGAATCTTTCGGTGGTTGCTGTGGTGAAATACTGAGGCCTCATGGCGTTCCAAACAGGAAGTGTCTGCTGGCTCCAAGGAGCCAAAATCCCATAGACTTCTTTTAAAGTCTTGCTTGCTACCTTTTTTTTAACATTATAATCCTTGATAATCCACATTTTTTTTTCATATTTTTGGTTTGTGGTGCAAGTTATTCAAGTTATAAATGGACTAATCAGATGCCCATATCAAACATAAAAAGGAATACAAAAACATTTGGTTGACAGATTTGGTGTGGCCCACTTTCAAGTGATAGGGGTGTGGCCTTCCAACAAGCTCACTCCTGATTGGCAACAGTAGTTGCCATAGAAACGTTGACTCTGACCATGTACCTTAACAACAAAACTCTGGCCTGGGTCAAGATGCCCCTTTGGGGATGTATATCACCCCCATGTGGTAATGATTTATAAAGTTGAAATTGAGGATTTTTAGTAAATCTGTATAAAGATCTGTGCTTTTGTGATAACATTTCTTCTAATTGACCGTAGAACATCCATCAGGAATGTGGTTTAACGAGGCTAATTAAACAAAATCAGAACAACGGCCATGCCTGCCTGCTCTACTGTCTACCGTATATTTATTCACAGCAATCAGAGCGTGACATCAGCTGTTGAATGGAGGCAGTGGTGCACTCAGTGACCCCACGGTTTTCAATGTCAACAGGACCCACCATGGGTTTTGACCGTCTTTAATTTTGTGCAGCCATGTTGCATCGGAGCTAAAAATAAAGTTCCACTGTGATCATCTATTGATCTATTTTCAAACCCATTCCAGTGGTCTGTTCAATTAGGATAATGCTGTTTTTAGCCAAAATCGAAACGCCCCGAAATTTGCCTCCGAGTTGTGGGCGGGACTGTCGCGTTCAGCGCCGCCCCCTTCTCCTCAGCGCTGCAGAGAGATTGGAGTAGGGAGGTTGTGGCTCGCCCAGCGTATTTGTCTGCTCCTGATTCAACAAATGGAATAAGAAATACTCGGAACTTCAATGTTGAGCTTCATTTTCTTTACATGTGTCCATCATCTTCAGAAAAATACCACAAGAACATGTTAAAAACACTAATTTCATTGGGTTGGGTCTTTAAGAAAGGATAGCTTCATAGAATCCTCAAACCTACCCGACTTTTCTGAGATGAACCAGTTCATCTGATGGATGGATGTGTAGGATCAGCTGTCGGTGAGGACTTCTCACGTTTGTGGAATCCAGTATAGTTTGCAGAAAAGAGTTGTGAACTCTTCGAGAGGTTTTTCCAACCTGAACGCCTGTGGAAGGTCAGGAACCATCTTTGATTTGAGTTTACATTGACATCGTTTTTGGAATTATTAGACTTTTCTTGGGCAGTTCACAAATTCCTGTTTCTTTCCATTTTAACTATCGACTGTAAATGAGAACTGGATTGATAAAGTTGCCGGCATGACCGTCGGCCGGGTGGGTGGCTGCCTGGAGTGTGGGGCGGGTCTCCCTTGGGGGGTCCTGGCTCGTACCTGGGGTTGGGG
>JAUDJI010001652.1:0-10075 GCA_037389245.1 Oryzias sinensis
GACATCAAATAAAACTCATTTACCTTTTAAAAATTATTATTAATAATATATTTTTCTTTTGTGCAGATTGACTGTGATGTCATCACTTTGGAGAATGATTCAGCTCTGGGACAGAGACAAACAACGCACACAATCACCATTCACACATTTTACTTTAATCAACTATAATGATGCAAGTCTTTTGGACTGATGGAAGAAGCTGCAGAAAACCCATTCATGCATGCAGGAGAACATGCTAACTCCACACAGAAAGGGATACAAAAGGATACAAATAAATCATATAATGAAAATTTAGTTGATTTAATAATTTTAATATTAGGTTACTATCATTTGATGTATCTGTTATGGAAATACTGAAAATTAAAAGTAGGTAACAAAATAATGACAAAAAATGTGTTTAATTATACATATTTCTTTTTATATTTCACAGAAGAAAAAGGAGGCAGTGATAGGCTCTAGCAGCCCTGTGACCCCAAAAGGGAAAAAACAGGGTCAGAAGATTAATAAGAAATAAGAAATATAGTCAAATTAGAAGGAAAAGGTATGTCAGTTATCTGCAGGTATTTTCAGATATGTCATGATCTCACTAGACTTGGCAGACCCAAATGCTGGAACCCGGAAGAAAACCCAGAGATGCGTCAGGTAAATAGAAAAGATTTAATTCACAGTCTATAATTATGATGGCTGGTGAAGAGCTGGAATCTTGGTTCTGAGGCGAGGATGGCTGGAGGGTTTGGCGGCAGAAACCGGAGGACTTGGCTTGAGCTGGATACGAGGATTGGACGAGGAGCATGGACAGGCAACAGCAACCAGAGGAGCATTCGTGGTGATCTTTCCTGTAGGTGAGTCGAAGAATAGGATTTAGCGAGGTATAAGGGGCGACAGTGGCTCAGGTGGGTGAGCGGGTCGTCCAATGATCGAAGGGTTGGCGGTTCGATTCCCCGCTCCCACCAGCCAAAAGACACTTCACCCTCCTTGCCTCCAATGTGGCAATGTGTGTGAATGTGCATGTATGATCCCGGTGATGGTCAGAGGGGCCGTAGGCGCGAAATGGCTGCCAGGCCTCTGTCAGTCTGCCCCAGGGCAGCTGTGGCTACAACCATAGCTTACCATCAGCAGGGATGAATGAGGAGTGAATGAATAATGGCCACAATGTAAGCGTTTTGAGGGTCTGGAAAAGCGCAGATAAATCTAATCCATTATTATTATTATAATCAGACATGAGCGAGAACTTGAGTTGACCAGACTATGCACCATAGTGGAACAACGAACTGGCGTTAAATGCTGGCAGTGGATCTCCTTAAGGTGGCTGTATGCTGATGAGGTGAGTGGAACCAGCTGGTCGCGTCCGGAACAGAGCAGAGCAGAGAGGGGAGGGGGAGGATAGCTGACAAAGGCACCATGACAGTACCTCCCCCTCAAGGAGCACCACCTGGCGGTCCAGGACGCCGATTCAGGTGCGCACGGAAGAAATCATCGATGAGGGTATGGTCCAGAATGAAGGGGACGGGAGATCCATGAGCGTACCTCTGGACCATAACCCTCCCAATCCACCAGAAACTGGAGGCCACGGCCGCGGCGATGGACGTCCAACACCCGATTGACGGTGAAGGCAGGGGCGCCGTCAATGATATGGGCAGGCGGATGGGAAGTGGACGGCGGGCACAAAGGGCTCTTGTTAACAGGCTTGATTTGAGAAATGTAAAAAGACGGATGAAACTTAAGAGCCGCTGGTAGCTGTAGGCGGACACAGGAGGGATTGAGGATGCGGTCGGTGACGTAAGGGCCGATGTAATGGGGTGCCAGCTTACGGGAAGAAGCCTGGATGGTGATGTTCCTAGACGAAAGTCATACCTTCTTCCCAGGTTGGTAGTTGGGCCCCACCACCCTGTGTCGATAAGCTATCTGGCAGTTGCTCTCCTTGGTGTAGAGGATAGCTGCCCTGGCCTGGTGCCAAATCTCTTGGCACTGCTGGAGATGGAGATGGACCAAGGGCACTGCCAGATCGAGTTCCTGTGACGGAAACAGAGGTGGTGAGTACCCTTAGGAGGCTTCGAAAGGAGACATCCCTGTGGCATTGGAGGGGTGAGTGTTGTGGGCATACTCTACCCACACCAGGTACTTGGACCAGTCCGAGTTGTTTTGCGCCGCCAAGCACCTAAATGCCGCCTCCAATTCTTGGTTAGCCCTCTCCGCTTGACCGTTGGATTGTGGATGATAACCTGATGAGAGACTGACAGTGGTTCCAAGGGCCGAACAAAAAGCTTTCCACACCTGAGAAATAAACTGAGGTCCCCGGTCTGACACAATTTCACTGGGAATGCCATGATGGCGAAAAACTTGATTTACCAGGATGTCTGCGGTTTCTGTAGCGGAGGGGAGCTGAGGAAGGTGGATGAATTGTACTGCTTCAGAAAATTGATCAATGACTGTGAAGATTACCGTATTGCCATGGGATGGTTTTAGTCCACTTACAAAATCAACTGCGATGTGGGACCAGGGACAACTCGGAGCAGGGAGGGGCAACAAATGTCCAGAAGGTGGCGAGTTGGAGGCCTTGGAGCGAGCACAGGTGGTAGAGGCCACAATGTATTGGCAGACGTCCTTGTCCAAGGAGGACCAAAAAAAACGTCTCTTGAGGAGACTAATAGTCCTATGGACCCCCCCCCCCCCATGACAGGCAATCCAGGATGTATGTCCCCAGGTGCGTACAACAGATCTAACAGAATCAGGAACAAACAAAGTACCAAGAGGGCATGGTGCGTGATACACGGAGAAAAATAGAGGAGAGGAGGACCAAGAAAGCTGTACTCAACAACAGCAAAACCAGGTCCGCAAAAGCAGATGCCCACCGACTGTACACTTTAGCCAACAAAGAAGTGAAGAAGAGCATCAAAAAAGAGAAGAAAACTTTCGTGGAGTCCATGGCTGAAGAAGCGGAACATGCAGCCGTACAGAAAAACATTACAGAGTTCTACAATATTACCAGAAAATTGGCAGGGGGGAAACAAGTAGGTAACCATCCAGTCTTCGACAAGACAAGAAAGGTGCTGACAAACCCGCTGATGCAGTGTAACAGATGGAAAGAACATTTTGAGGAGCTCCTGAATTGCCCCCCACCATCAAATCCACCCGACCTGATCCCTGCACCAGAACCACTACCCATCAACACATGCAGGCCCTCTAAAGAAGAGATCAGTCAAGCAATCAACCAGCTAAAGAATAGAAAAGCGCCAGGAGCAGACGGCATCCCGCCAGAGGCACTAAAGGCTGATCAGCAGACAGCAGTGGATGCTCTTTACGATCTCTTTGGCAAGATCTGGGACACTGAAGAAGCACCTCTTGACTGGAAACATGGATACATCATCAAGATACCAAAGAAAGGAACTCTCAAAGAATGCAAGAACTGGATGGGAATCACTCTGTTGTCTATTCCCGGAAAAATCTTCAACAGAATCATCCTTTAGCGTATGAAGACAGATGTAGACAAGTTACTGAGAAATGAACAAGCTGGATTCCGGAGCGAGAGATCCTGCACGGACCAGATTGCAACCCTTAGAACAATAATCGAGCAGTCGCTAGAGTGGAACTCTTCGCTGTATGTCACCTTTATTGATTTCCAACAAGCATTCGACAGCATCGATAGGAACACCCTCTGGAATCTTCTCCACCATTATGGTATCCCACGGAAGATTATAAACCTGATTCGTGCGAATTATGATCCCTCCACTTGCCAAGTAGTCCATAAGGGAAGTCTCACAGATACATTCGAGGTAAAACCGGTGTGCGACAGGGATGTATTCTGTCCCCATTTCTATTTCTGATAGCCATTGATTGGGTCACGAAGCGGACAACAGCAGGGGCAGCGAGGGGAATTCAGTGGGGACTGCTACGGCAGTTGGAAGACATAGACTTTGCAGATGACATCGCACTTCTGGCTCGGACACATGCTCCGAAAACCACAAAACAGTATCACTCGCCAAGCGCTAAAGTGGAAGCCACAAGGCAAAAGAAATCCAGGACGGCCCAAAACAACATGGCAGAGAACAACGGCGGCGGAAGCCAAATCTCTTGGATTATCATGGGGCCAGTTAGAAACCGCGGCCCAGGACAGGAGAGGCTGGAGAGACCTAGTAGACGCCCTATGCCCCGACAGGGGTGAAGAGGATTAACTAACTAACTTTCCATTCGTCGCCTTCTCGGATGCGAACTAGATGATAGGCATTGCAGAGATCTAATTTTGAAAAAACACGTGCCTCATGGACTGAATTGAAAACGGAATTGATGAGAGGAGGAGCATACTTGTCTTTTACTGTTATTTGATTCAAGTCAATGCAGGGTCTCAAGCATTTATCTTTATTCTCCACGAAAAAGAAACCTGCACCGACTGCAGGGACGGATGTGACCCAAGGAGAGAGCTTCCTGGATGTAATTCTCCATGTTATTTTTTTTAGGTCCTGACAGATTGAATAATTTCCCTTTAGGGAGGGGTGCACCATTAAGGAGTTCGATAGCGCAGTCATAAGGCCCGTGGGGTGGCAAGGCGTTAGCCTTGGTTTTGCAAAATACCGACTTAAGATCATGATAGCAGGAAGGTACTCTAGACAAATCTACTTTTTTTTCTAAATCAGGTACTGAAGCAGTGGTGGACGGAATAGCGGAATGTAGGCAATTGGCCACACAAAAGGTACAATAGTTTGAAATACGGGGTGTAAACCAGTAAATTTGAGGGTTATGGAGTTGGAGCCAGGAGAACCCCAAGATTATAGGGGTCTGGGGACACTGAGTAACAAAAAATCTAAGATATTTTCTGTGGTTACTGGAGGTGAGAATGAGAATGGGTTTGGTACGATTCGTGATCTGGAAAAGTTGTTTACCACCTAACCCGGCCGCGTTGACAGGAGAGTCGAGAGGTTCGGTAGGTAACGAGAGTTGTGTTCAGCGCAAGAGTCAATGGGAGCCCAAAATTCATGAACAAGATTTTAGTGAGAGATCTTAAGAGGAACAAAAATAAATTTCTTTTCTTTGGTGTTTACAGAATTATTTCCCCGTGGTCTGTTATCTAACGGGGGGGCTCTAGAGTTTGAACGGAGGGTGCATTGAGATACTAAGTGACCAAAGTTCACAGTAAACGCATAACCCCTCTTCCCTCCATTTCTGTCTTTCTTCAACTGTGAGTTTAAAATGACCGACTTGCATAGGTTCTTCAGTGGCAGATTCTTGCCCATATCATAGAGTTGCGAGAGGGAGTGATGGATGTTTGCTTACGTTTTCGCTCAATTTGACGTTCTCTTAGCCGGACGTCTGATTGGATGGCTGCGGATCAAGATCTTCAAAATTGTTAGCTTCAGGTTGTGAACATAAATGATCCTTGATTCTTTCATTTAGTGATTGATAGAATATTCCTTTGAGTACAGTATCGGGCCAGTCAGCCTCGACCGCCAGAATTTGAAAATCTATTACGTGGTCTTTTACCGAACGGTCACGTTGTTTGAGACTCAACAACCGTCGGATGGCTTCTGCCTGGGTGGCTGATCGAACACCAGATGAAATTCTCTGATGAATCAGTCGAACGGGAGGTGAGAGATGGGATGAGCGGCCAGAAAATCTTGGGCCCACTGGAGTGATTTATTCCGGAGAGCGTTAACGATTAGAATAATTTTGCTGTGATCGGTTTGGTAGTACCTGGGTGCTTGTTGAAATATGAGCTGACATTGTAGTAAAAATCCTCCACAGGCTTTAACATCTCCAAGAAAGGGTTCCGGCTGGAGGCGGAAGCTGGATACGCAATGCTACTCTGAGGTGTCACGTGACTTCCACCACCTGAGCTTTATTTAAACTTGCACAGATACAGAATAACAAATTGATGTTGTATTAAAAGTTATGAAAGGTTATGATTCAGTAACAGGGGAGTGTCGTTTGCAGAGTGTTTGGCAATGAGATAATAAAAAGAGACGTGTCACATGAAGAGAAGGCTGAAAACTGAATGTTATTGTGTTGGAGTATAAAAATCGGTGGGTATCATGCATAGTAAATAGGGGTGCTCCGATCAGGATTTTTGGGGCCGATCACCGATCCCCGATTGCTGGAAGCTTTATCACCCGATACCGATCACCGATTACAGGGTCTATTTGAAGCCTTCTATTTATCATGTAGCATAATTTTTTAAACAATATTTAACAACAATGCACATCAAGTATTACAATTAAGAGAAGACAACGCATCATGAATTGACAACTATGTATTTACTTGGAAGCAACATTTCCAACAAATTAACTTAGCAGCATGTGTTTGGTTATGAGGAACAACTTAGGACTTGACTAATACAACTTTCCTGGAGAATATATAAATAAAATAAGATAAGACATAACATCTGAGTCTTTAAATTTAGCTTTAGGCTACTTTTAAAACTGCAACAAAAAAGGCTATAGCCAAAATATTGTTTTAAGTCAGTCAGACATTGGTTATTGTAAAAGACCATTTCAAGGAGCACAGGTAGTAAAGTGCACAGCAACAAAACATTCTAATAACTAACAACTTCCATATCTGTATATCTATAACAGCTTTCTGAGATACTCATTCAGATTTTGTGGGCATTTAGGGAGGTAGAGAGAGGTAGAAAAAGAGAGAGGGGGGATAGAGATTATTAGATTGCCCAGAGCTTACTTCTTAAGCATCAATGGCAGATTTTTCTGATGAATTCCAATTATTTTGTCTGATATCTCTTTATGCTTCTTACTGTCCCTGCTGTAGGGTTGCTTTCTTTGAAATGTCTCTGTTACTGACAGCTGAGTGAGTGGCGCTTGAGTTGCTGTCTCGCTCTCTCTTTGCGCTAGCTAACTTTGAAAACTGCTCATATTCCTTTACGTGACTAACCTTCAAATGTCTGATGAGGTTGGTGGTGTTAAAATGTTTTGCGTGCTTTCCGCCTCGTGGGATTTGCTTGGTACACACGTTGCAGATTGCTAATGTATTATCTTTTTCGCACACCACGTAGAATTGCCAGACCGGTGAAGCCATTTTTAGCAGCGCGTAAAAAAATCGTCTCGCGAGTTTTGCGTCATCTGATCGGCTTTTCTGGATCGGCCTTTATAGAGACGGCCGATCAAACATCCCAAAGCTATAATCGGCCGATTATGATCGGCGACCGATCAATCGGAGCACCCTTAATAGTAAAACACGTCAATCTGTTAAACATAAGTAGAGAGTATTTTCTAAAGGCTATAAAAAACGAGATTATTAGGTAGTTGTTGATATAAACGGGCACGACAATGGGGTTACTCAACATGTCTATACAAAGCCCTTTTTGCACCAGCTATGCAAAACCCTGCATGGCTTTTGCAAAATGCTAGCAAAGCCTGCTGCCCGTTCATTTACAAGATCCAGTTTAAAAAAATATTTTTTCACTTGCCGTCTGTTCTTCCATTAGCAAAATGATCTCCTACGGAAAGTCTTGAGCATGCAAAAAGACACTTACAGACGTCAATTTTGTGGGTTTCACTCCTGCAGCTCCTCGGACTCTGCAGTGCTGAGGGATGTGGCTCACACGCACCAGTAGCGCATAATTATGAGATTACAGTCAGAATTCTGAGTTTCAAGTCAAATTTCTGAGATTAAAGTCAGAATTCTGAAAAAAAAGTCATAATTTTCTATGCCTTTTTTTTCCATTCTCCGTGGCCCTAATCCTCTTTCGTATATATTTGATTAAAAATTCTAAGTTTACATAAAGATCTGACACTGAGTGCAGCAAGTTTGAGATTAGTTTCAATGGGACTGGGTGTAGCTTTCTAGCAGGGGATGTGAACTAGATTTTTTTTGATTGGGCAATCTAACCCTTTGAGACTGCCCATTCAAAATCAGTCATCAGAAGAAAGATGTCCATCACAGGTGGACAGTTTGATGTAACCTTCACCATGACTGTAAATCCTGGGACATTGGAGGCAAGTTTCATCCTAACTCCTGGAGATAGCACCTCTAGAGGCACACGAGAGAGGTAGAGAAGAGGGTAATTTGGATGATGGACCAGGAAGGCAGGAGCTGGACAGAATTTTGGTGAACAATGGGGTAGACATGCCGCAGGGGGTTTGGATGATAGGTGGGAAGGAAGAACGTGTTGGAGGGACTTTGGGAGAAGGACAAGGAGGGGGCGCAGAAGGGGTAGGAAAGCTCCTATGTGGGAAAAAATATCGAAGGAGGTCCTCAACAGGAAAAAGAGGGCCTACAAAGAAAATAGTCTGGAAAAGAAAAATGCTGTGCAAGCTGAGTTGAGGTGCTGTCTGAGAAGCTCTAGAGAAAACTACAAAGCTAAGATAGAGGGGAAATTGAGAACAGACAATATAAAAGAAGTGTGGGATGGAATGAAAACAATCACAGGGTGTAAAAACGGGGCGGCATCTGGAGGAGACAGTGTGGATGGGGCCAATGATCTAAATGATCATTTTAATAGTTTTAATTCATCCGCAAACCCCCCACCTACCTCATCCTGTGCCCCCTTATTCCCTCCTCATCCTACAAATGAACCTGAACTGGTGGTATCAGGTCTCCCTCAGTACACCTCACTTACTGAAAATCAGGTAAGAAGAGAGCTGAAGAAATTGAAGACCAGGAAAGCAGCAGTCCCAGATGGGTCGTTCCCCAGGCTCCTGAAGACATGCGCAGATGATGAGGTCCTCTCCATAGGAGGTCCTCTCCAGCATCTCTTAAACCTGAGCCTGCGCCTTGGTACAATACCAACACTCTGGAAGACCTCATGCATCATTCCTCTGCCCAAGGTCAAGCAGCCTAGGGACAATAGACTACAGACCAATTGCACTGACCTCTCACATAATGAAAAACATTGAGAGGTTAGTGCTGCAGATGCTGAAGCCCCAGGTGCAACATGCCCAGGATCCACTGCAGTTTGCGTATAGGGAGAAGGTGGGAGTGGAGGATTCCGTCCTGCATCTCCTCCACCGCACTTTGTCTTACCTCGAAGAAGGGGGATGTGCAGTGAGAATGTTCTTTGATTTCTCCAGCGCATTTGACACAATCCAACCCCCAATGCTGCAGGAAAAACTCAGGAGTATGTCAGTGGAGCCTTACTTAATATCCTGGATCATGGATCTTTGTCACAATGGGGGCCAGCCTTTCCAGAACACTGGGAGTACCTCAAGGTACAGTTCTTTCCCCGATGTTGTTTGCTCTGTACATGACCGACTTCCAACACAACACGGAGGCTTGCCACATCCAGAAATTCTCAGACGATACCCTCATTGTGGCCTGCATTAAGGAGGACAAGGAGGTGGAGTACAGGCAGCTGCTGAAGGATTTTGTTCTGTGGTCCAAGCAGAACCAGCTACAGTTTAACATCAGGAAAACCAAAGAACTCATTCTGGTCTTCAGAAGACAACCCCCTCTCTCCCAGTCAATTTGCATAGACAGTGACCTGGTGGAGACGGTCACGTCTTATAAATACCTGGGAGTGGTGTTGGAAAGAAACTGGACTGGAACGAGAACACCACCCTGCTCATCAAAAAATGTCAAACCAGGATGTACTTCCTGCGAAGGCTGGCATCTTTTAACATCTCCACCAAGCTTCTCAGTATGTTTTAACAAACAGTCATTGAAAGTGCTCTGCTGTACGCTGTGGTGTGCTGGTGCAGCACAAGCAAGAAAACCCTGACCCGACTAAACAAGATCATCAGGAGGGCTAGCTCTATTGTGGGACTCAAGCTGGCCACAGTGGAGGAGGTGGCTGAACAACGAACATTGTCCAGACTTCAGGGAATTATGGACAATGTGACACACCCTCTGCATGAGGCCTTCAGTGAAAGGAAGAGCATTTTCAGCAGCAGACTTTTATCCCAACGCTGCACCACGGACAGGCTTAGAAACTCTTTTGTCCCACGAGCCATCAGACTGCACAACACTCTGTGTTGAGAGTTTTTACTTTAGTTTTTTATTAAGCTGAATTTCTGGGAAACTTGACTTGTTTTTAGGAATTGTTCATACTTGCTTTTATCTTTTTTATCCTTTTATATTTTTATCTAGTCTGTCTGTCTGTCTGTCTGTCTGTCTGTCTGTCTGTCTGTCTGTC
>JAUDJI010001653.1:0-10075 GCA_037389245.1 Oryzias sinensis
TATTTGTCACATCCAGTGACACCTCAAAGGGGTTTGATCCATTCTGCCTCAGACGACCCAACACAACCGTCCACTCAGACGCCACAGGAGGACTGTGGAAGACACATTTTGGTTTAATCATGACAGAAAACATCTAAAAAAATTCAACACTTTCAGTTTTTTTCCTATAGATGTTTGTTTTCTAGAGTTTCTAAAGTTCAAATCCCATCCACAATATTACTCAAAGATTATATCCAAATGTAAAATATGAATGTACGTTTTGAAATGACATATTTTAGGACCTGGGGATAAAAATACATTCTTTCATCCACCTGAAGTTGAAGCTGAAACACATTCACCTTTGGATGTTACTCACCTTGAGAAGCAGTTAGCATCACTGAGCACAGAGTCCAGAGAAACTAGTGTCCCTCCACAGATATGCTGTCCATTCTTCTGTAGACTCGCCATCCACGGCCACTGACCTTCAGATACCACTGAACTTCCATTTAAGACACGAGGGTTCAGGGTGGCACTTCCACAAACCACAGCTGCAGAAAAGACACATAAACATTACAGACGGATTTATCAATATTGTATAAGTCTGTCGTACCAAGAAACACAGAATTCTTCCATTGTTTTAACAACAATAACACTTTCATCAAATTGATACCAGTACACATATTATTTTTATGTTTAGCAAAATATTTTTAGTAGACATCAAAAATACAAAATGTTTTAAACACTTAATGACTAATAGTTACCCTCTGGTGAAGTAGTAGTAATTGGTGGCACTCCTGGACACGACACACTGAGGTCACTGTCAGTTCCAGTGGAGGTGAAGGCGATAAAGCCCGGCTGATTGCTGGTGATTTGGGTATTGATCCAGGTCTGGTACTGGGACACTCTGGTGTAGACTCCTGGGTAATTAGGTAGAGCACAACCGTTTCCAAAACTCACAACTCCTGCTTGAATCCAGATGTTGTTCTGCTTAATCACCAGCGGACCTCCAGAGTCTCCCTTCAAGATGAAAACATTTTAATTCAAGGAAGAATTCAGAGAAATATCTGAAAACAGGAAATAAATGAGAATCACCTGACAAGAGTCTTTGCCTCCTTCCAGTAACCCGGCACACACCATGTTGTCAGTGATGGAGCTATAGCTGCACTTACACTGTCTGTTTCCCACAATCGGTACTTGAACTTCCTGGAGGGTTTGTGGGTCAGGAAGGGGGACTAAGAGAAGAAAGAGATTAATCAACTGACTAAATCTGAAGTCCATGAAAGAAAAGCTTCTGATTGTGAAATCTCCACAACAGCTGCAGTCACAGATCACTGTAGATGCATCTGAATTTCAAATTCAAAGAACTTTGTCATCTCTTTTTACATTACAGGTCTGAAGAAATGCATTTACAGTTCCGAAAGCCTGAAACCAGCTGACTTTTCCTTTCAATGACTAACTGACCTCCATTTCCAATGTTGCCCCAGCCGGTGACCCAGGTGTTGACCCCGCTGTAGAAGGTGCTGTTGGTGGAAGCCAGACAGACTGGAGTGATGTAGTTGTTGAAGGTTACTGGTGAGGAGAGCTGCAGGAGGGCGATGTCGTTATCCTCTGTCCCTGAGTTGTAGTCCGGATGAACGATTACAGTTGTCACTGTTCGGGACACTCTGTTGGGGTTGGATCCCTGCAGACTCTGAAGACCCAGAACTACGTTCACACCAGATGCACTGACACTGAGAAAGAAAACAGAAACGTTATGTGAAGTTTGATTGAAGACATTGTTCTCAACTTTTATTAAATCACAAACAAAACCAACAGGATTCATAAGCTGATTAGCTTTAAAGTAATGTATGTTTGTTAAGGCCTTGTCGCACAGCCACAACGAGAAAAATTACTCATACATGAGAATACGTGAAGAAAGTGAGAAAAGTTGTGGTTCTATATGAAGAATTTTCACAGATGTATCACGTTTGAACCACGTCAAAACCACAAAAGAAGTAAGATATAAAACACGCAACAAGTACGCGTAGACCAACGTAGACCAACATAGAACATGAACAGTGTGTGATTATTGAGCTGTAATTCATTACTGATTTGTGCATCAATTATAAAATTTGAATGCAATATGTGCACCGTATATGCGATATAAAAGTTGTACATCGGCGGTTTATGCGTGAAAGGCCCACACAATTGTGGGCGGCTGTTGTGCAGCGGTAGGGCGGTTGACCCATGATTGTAAGTTTGCAGGTTTGATTCCCGCATTGCTCACCCATGTGTCGAAGTGCCCTTGGGCAAGACACTGAACCCCACCTTGCCTCTGGTGGTAGGTTGGCGCCAGTGTTCGGCAGCGGAGCGGCCATCAGTGTGTGAATGTGTGTGTGAATGTGTGTGTGACTGTAAAGCGCTTTGGGCCTTGTAGGTAGAAAAGCGCTATATAAGTATACGCCATTTACCAATTTCAGCAGGTTTTGTAATTTTTGCATATGAACAACTTTAAAAAGTAAACTGCATTCTTCTCTACCAACCAAAAATTTTGAACAGCTCAAAATCGAATTCACATAAAGACCCGTTGGCAGATATCTGCGCACATTGATGAATGACGAACGCAAGAAACACCTTAAGTATTTCACACATGTATCATGAAAGATTTTATACGTTGAAAATGTTTGTAGTGTCTGTGTGACACGGCCTTTGTTCAGCTTTTCTTCTCATGACTATCAAAACAAGAGGAGACCTTAGAAATCAGCTCCAAAGCTGTCATGACTGATCACGTCTACCAATGTTGATTACCTTGGAAAGCAGTGAGCTGCCGTCAGCACCCACTGGTTGTTGATGAGGGATCCTCCACAGAAGTGTCCAGAAGATCTCTGCAGACTGACCTGCCAAGGCCAGAACCCTGCAGGAGCATCTTGTCCTCCAACAATCCTGTTGTTCAGATTTGCCACACCACAAACTGCAAAGAGAAGTACTGGTTTGGTTTTTGTGGACTCAGAAACTTCTGGATTTCATAAATCTCTCACAAAGCTTTTGGGAGGTTTTTGTATTTAATTTGCTTTTTTGCACTTTAAAGTTTCTTTCAAGACCATATTTTTTCATATCTTAATATTTTCATTTCTCTATCAAATGTTACTGTTTCTTTTAAAATGTAAAATGCTCAAGGAAAAATGAAAAGAATTAACTATTTGAGGAAATTTGCATCTAAAACAAAAACGACAGTGATAAAAAATTTGAAGAAGCCACATTTTTAAGGTATTTAAATTTTGAATTATATCATTTCATAGGGCGGCCGTGGTGCAGTGGTAGGGCGGTCGATCACTGATGGGAATATTGCAGGTTTGATTCCTGCCTCTCCCGCCTATGTGTCGATGTGTACTTGGGCAAGACACCGAACCCCACTTTGCCCCTGGTGGAAGGTTGTCAGTGTTTGGCAGCACACAGTATAAATGGGTGAATTGGACTGTGACTGTAAAGTGCCTTGAACCTTCCAGGAAGGTAGAAGAGTACTATACAAGTATTTACCATATTTCAGATTATTTTTACTGTTTTATGCTCCTCTCTTTATTTCTGACTGTGAAATATATAGTTTGATGATAGAAACAAAGTTAGCTTTTCTGCTCAGAAACTTACCAGAAAGCTGCGACACCGACTCTGAAAATGGAAGCAAAAGAAAAACAGGTTAAACTGGAAACTTTATCGCTTTGGTTTGAGAATTTGATCCTTTTTGGATCCAAAACTTTGCTTTAAATTTCAGACAGATGATGGATTCTGCTCAGGTTTCTTCTCGATAAGCAACTTTTAAAACCATTTTAAAATGCTATGGAAGCTGAAATGTACACATCTAAAGAAACTAAAACTCTTAGATTATATACAGTTTTTAAATGTTCAAAATTAAGACACATTTATTATTATTATTATTATTTATTATTATCAAATGTAAGTTTTTATCAATAAAACATTTTTTCTCCTCCAGTTAAGATGTGGTGGTTAATCTCAATGTATTTATCAGTAAATTCTGATTTGTACAAATTCTCATTGTAATCGATGTAAACATCCATTAGAAGTGACTACATACTTATTATGATAATAACCAAAACTCACAGGAAAAAACAGACATGAAACTGATCAGCTTTAAAAAAAACAAGAAAGTGATTTTTTGTACTAATAAACACAAACATCATGTCAGGAGAAACAGTCAAATTTGTCATGAGAGGTCAGGAGGATTAAAAGCATTTGGAAACAACAGTTGGTTTCATAAAAAAATGCAAATTTAATAACTGCTGTTATGTCAGGAATGTACATCCAAATATGTTGAATTGTGAATACAATATTTTTCGGCTCACATTGCTGAGTTTTTCAGTTCTGTTCTGTTTTTTTGTTTGCTTTCCTGTCAGCTTCATCTGATTTCATTTGATAGACTTTAACTGGTGCTGACCAGAGGAATCCATCTGACTGTTCAATAAATATAAAGCATTGATGGAGCTGACCATGGTGCTGACGTGATTTCTGTTTAGTGTTCTGAATGTCAAAGTGATGAAACAAATGTGAGTGCGGAGTTTATGTGTTCTTTGTGTGGTTTATTCATGATACAGCCGTGATACAGTAATGAAGAAAGGGAAGCTGGCGTGTTTGACAGAAATTTAGCCCAGCTGTTCATTTCAGATTCAGAAGATGAGAACTTTGATGGATTTTTGGATGCTGATTGATGACTGAAAAAATAAAGACTAAATCACAACCAACTCAGTTTTTTCTCCAGCTCCCTTTTTAAAACACAAACCAGCATGCATGTTTTACCAGTATGTGTTAACGTCAAATACAGAATCCAGTGTTGTTGTATTGTAAGGAGAGGAATGTGTTACGGGAAATAATATGGCTTTAATTGTGTGTGTATGTGTGCAGGTCAGTGTGTGTGTGTGGCTCTTTGACTCTCACAGTTAAAAATTTAGGCTCTTTGTGTCAAACTTGTTAGAGGCTTTAATAGAAAAGAAAAAAAAACGGCGGATGTAACGTTGATTGTAACGTTAACCAATGATCCAAGACCAAGGTAAGAAAGTGCAGCGGGGTTTTTTGTTCTGTTTCACTGCATTTGTTACTGTTTTGATCAGTTTCTGATCTATTAAAGCCTCTAAATGAAAGTCCCGCCCCGCTGCCGCTGACGTACAAATTTCAGCCAATCAGATCAACCAGAAAAGTTTCCACCCCCAACACACCCCTGAACACCACCTTCCAAATGAAACACTGAGCGCAAACCCAGGCGAGCGTGCAAGGGGGAAGTGAGCACGCAGGATCCCCGCTAAGTTAGGATTGCAGGCCTGCAGTTGTAAAATGCTGGGTCGCGCAATTGTAAGGTTGGCTCACTCGGTTCCTGAATACGCCCGCTCAGTTGTCTTTACGCTTCTTCAAGTTATGGCAGCGATGAAACGCCACAAATCAGGTAACGTCTTGAAATGGATTTTTGTTAAAGATCCAGATGAATCAACTTCCAGACAAAGCTGTCAAATAAAAAAATATCCAATCCAATCCACTTCATTCATAGATCACATTTCCTAAACAAACAGTTTTCAAAGTGCTGTGCAGAGACTCAAATTAGTTAAAAATTAACAAAATAAAAACAAGGAAAATACAACAATTAAAACGAATAAAAATATTATAAAAACACAGATTAAACCCAGAAGACCATCTAACTCACGTGGTGTTATAAGCCAGAGAATAGAAATGGGTTTTACGATGAGATGGGTTTTAACACTCCACAGAGGGCGCTGATCGGACATGAAGAGGCAGAGCGTTCCACAGCTTAGGGCAGACAACAGAGAACGCTTATCATGGGCTCCACGAGCTGGAGCCGGCCCTCTAAACTCAGAGCATGTACTGGTTCATAAAACTGAATGTGATCAGAGATGTTTTTGGGGCCAGTCCATGTAGAGCTTTAAAAACAAACAATAACATTCAAAATTAATCCTAAAATTAACAGGAAGCCAGTACAAGGATGGAAGAAAAGGTGTAATGTGCTCATATTTTTTTGGTTCCTGTTAAAAGTCGTGGAGCGGAGTTCTGGACTAACTGCAACCGGGAAAGTGCCTTGTGGGAAATCCCGGTGTAAAGAGCTTTGCATTAGTCCAGTCGAGAAGAGATAAAAGCATGCACGACCTGCTCAAAAATAATAAACGATAAAAAGGGTTTAACTTCAGATAAAAGCTGCAAATAATAAAAACTGGATTTTAAAATGCCATTTATCTGTTTGTCAGATTTAAAATCACTGTTCAGGATGACGCCAAGGTTGGTGAATAAAATAATATCTTTCAGTGCATCTTTCCCCATTTCTGAATAACCCTTGTGCATTACTACAGGGTCAAGATGACCCCTGACGTATTATCCCTACCATGAGAAAAGTGGATAACGGTGGAGAGGATTTCATGTAGTCCTTGGACACCAGTGAGGTTCACAAATCATTGAAGAGCACTGATGCTCTGTTGGCACTGTCTAGTTGGGTCTAGATGACCCCACTCCCAATGTTAAAATGCCTAGGATAGCAGAAGAGTTGAAGCACTAGTCTATGGTTAAATCATCCAAGATTCAGCTTCTACCAGAAATCTTAATTCGTTATTTAAGCGAATGAGTTTTATTTTTATTCATAAACTTCAACCTGCCTGGATATTCCTATTTTAGGTAATAAAGTGAGCTCTGACTGAGGTTTGGTGAGAATCTTCTTACCTTTTATGTAGAGAGTCTGCAGAGCCACCACAAAGATCAGCTTCAGAGCCATGCCTGCAGTCTTTAGTTGGAAAATCTGGTCTTTTGTGAGAACTTTATATACACTGCATGTTTCCCCATATTTTAGACAAAATCAGATAGCATCTTTAACACCTTTTACCTGTCAAACTGGTCCTCCTTATCATAATATCAAGGTAACAATGAAAAGTTGAAAATGAAAATGAAATGAGTTTAGAGCAGAATAAGCTTTTTAAAACAACTAACCAAGATCGTGTGATTGCTTGTTGTGATAGACTGATCACATCTGTTCCAAGAAATGTCTTATGCGGAGTGGACCTGTACTGTGGGTTTTCCTGGTTTTTGAGTTTTCCGGGTTCATGGGGGGGTCGTGTAGAGGAGAACTTTGGGACGGCTATCTTAAGAAATGTAATGAAAATGAAATGTATTGTTGTGTGTGTGGTATAGATTATAAAGAAACTCAGTCCTTAGAGAGGTTGGACTCTACCATTCAGGAGTTGCTCATGGTGAGAGGCGGGGGGCTGCTGTGGACTTCCTCGTTGAGGCCCCATCTCAGCCGCCAAGTGTTGGAGTTCACCCTGGTGGACCAGAGGGTCATGTCCCTCCGCCTTAGGGTGGGGGCAGGTCTCTGACTGGGGTTTTAGCTCACAAACCAAACAGCAGTTCTTTTTAATGTCTCTCAAAGGGGGACTGGAAAGTGCCCTAAATGGGGACTCCATTGTCCTCCTGGTGGACTTCAAAACCCATGTGGGCAGTGACAGTGTTACCTGGAGGGGCTTGAATGGTCTCCCTGATCTGAACCAGAGCGGTGTTTTGTTGTTGGACTTCTGTGTTCATCATAGTTTGTCCATAACAAACACCATGATCGAGCACAAGGGTGTCCATCAATACACGTGGCATCAAGACACCCTAGGCAGGAGGTCAATGATCGACTTTGTAGTTGTTTCTTTATTTTATTGATCAAGTTTTTAGTTTTATTTATATATGTAAACATCATTGAATGTTCTTTTGGGTAATAAAGTGAGCTCTGACTGAGGTTTGGTGAGAATCTTCTTACCTTTTATGAAGAGAGTCTGCAGAGCCAGCACAAAGATCAGCTTCAGGGCCATGCCTGCAGTCTTTTGTTGAAAAGTCTGGTCTTTTGTAAGAACTTTATATACACTGCATGTTTCCCCATATTTTAGAGACACCCAGATAGCATCTTTAACACTTCAACAGCTTTTATTACAAATGTTTATTGCTACTTTTTAAGCATTTTTATTGTCAAATTGTCTCAAACTGAATGATTTGATTTGTCTATTTTCCTGTGTTTTTTTTTTTTTTATATTTATGAAGAACTGTTTGTGTTGTGGGAACCCCCCCCCCCCTCTACACACACACTCACACAAAGGTTACATTAAATTAGAAACTGTTATGATGGACATATTAGAATCACTTTTGTGTGTCATAATAGCAAGGAAACAAGTTCAGAGTTTAGAGCAGAACAGATCTGTTCTTCAGAGTGAAAACAAGAAACAAACGGGTCACAGACTTCCTTTTTCTGTCACAGAAAACATGTCGACCTGTTCATTGGGTGTAAGCCTGAATAACTGGGTTTCCATTGAGTTTTTACAGATATACCCCAGAATTCGTAAATCACCCCAACAAACAGCACCACTTAGTTTTAAATCTTAAGAAAAAATATAGTCAACCAGGAATTCTAGAAAAAAGTTCAACTTCTATTTACCAAGCGTTGTATCTGGACCTGATCCATCTTCTGACCCTGAGTCTGTTTGCCTGCCGCCTGCCCTGACCCTTGCCTGGATTTTGACCATCCTGTCTCTTCTCTGATGAACTTATTGCCTGTTATTGACTCCTGCCTGCCTGACCCTGATTTAGCTTTTTTTTAACCTATCTGCCTGTTTTTGTGACAGAATATTTCGCCCAAATATGGATCCAGGAGCAGGAGCAGTAGCGGTTTTAGGCACGGGCCATACGGGCGATCGCCCGGGGCGGAAAAATGACGGAGGGGCGGCGCCAGCGGCTCAGCCCTTGTAAAATACTTTATGCACCACTATTGTTTTTTTAAATCACAGAGTTTGTAACAGCCTGAAACCTGGCGGCGCCCCCGCCCCGCAGCCGCGCTCTCTCTCTCCTGTCTTTGAGAAGTAGACGCAAATGTGTGTGAGAAGGAGAAGGGAGGGGGCGTGGGGTGAAGAAGGAGAAGGGAGGGGGCGCGGGGTGAAGGGTGCAGGCTGAGAGGTGAGCACTGAGCGCAAAACGCATGCGCTAACCTGGCTGGACCTTCTTCCAGGGGGGGCAACGGTCGCGGGCCGCGGCTCAGTGCTTGATGAAAAAATAAAAATAAAAGCTGCGCCGCCATGTAGCGAATTGGCGCCCCTGGGTGCAGCTGCACGCGCTCCTGCTGGAAATGTTTGACGAAGGGGGGGGGGGGGCTGCAGGTATAAAAAAGGTATAAAAAATCATCCTTTTTTGGTTATTTTTGTGTGAAATGCCCAAATAAAAAATGGGAAAACAAAAAAAATTCTTCACTAAGATGACAGTTGGTTTAGTCCACAGACTTGATGCCTTTGTGAGGACATTTATGCTAAATGCAAAAAACATCTGAAATATGGAGAAAAAAGGTCAAAGCTGGTGCCCAATTTAGAAAGAAAAGAAAAGAAGAAGAGGAGAAAAGAGACAAAGAAAAGGGTAATATCGCATAGATGCACGTTTTATAAATTGGAATGCTATCTGCCCTCCAACAACAACGTTGCAGAGGAAAAATCTCTTGTTTGGTCTATCATGACCAAAACTGAAGTAGGCCCAAATATTGCAAATAAGGTCATTTTAAGATTTTCTTCTTAAATGTTTGCTCTGCCTTAACTTGTAACATTAGTTATGATTCGTGTGTCTGTCTGCTCTGCTGTAACACAAAGTTTTTGTTGTGTTTTACTGTTGTATATTAGTTATAATGTTAAATGAGCTGTGATGGTAGCATGCTGCTGCTGCTGCTGCTGCTGATGATGATGATGATGATGATGCTAGCTTTTCCAAACTCCAGTAGATCAAGTCATACCTGAGCTCAACAATGTCTCAGGAGCGACTCACTAACCTGCTGTTGTTAGTATCAATCATTCAGGGGGGGAGCAGATTTCATATGATGACGTTATTGACAAGCTTGCATTAGGAAGGCCACAAAGGTTAGGTTTTAGTTAGTGTTTTCTGTTCTTAGTGCTGCAGTTACATTTATTCTAGTGTGTTATTAGTGTGATTTGTAGTTTATTATATTTATTTTAGATTATTCATTTGTGTTTGATTAAATAGTTCCTACTCTATTTTCAGTTACAATAGATGGACAAAGTGACAAAGTGTGTGTGTGTGTGTGTGTGTG
>JAUDJI010001654.1:0-10073 GCA_037389245.1 Oryzias sinensis
GCCGGCCTCCTCCTTTTTGGCCGATTTAGCGGTCTTGGACGTCATTGTTAGGTGAAATTGTCTTTCACTGCTGAGGGGAAGGATGCTTCTATGGAGGTATCGTTGTGCGTGAAGTTTGTAGAGGCCTGACAGGAAAAAATATGAAAAAAGGCTCGGAGCTCCCCGCAACGCACTCCTACTCCATTGCCCGGAACGGAAGGCTACCACTTAAAAGCGGGCTGCATAAAATCTGTCAATCAAATGTTTGAACATTGGATCTGGGGCCAGCAGGCTCCACCTACTTTTGCTGAGGCATCGGATTGGTCAGTTTATGACTTGAATTATAGAAAAAAAATGAGGATTATCAAGAACATGTTTTTAAAAGAAGGTATCAGATCCAGAACGGTTCTTCTGACCAATAGAATGATGGATTCACAGCTCCTGTAGAATTCTATGGGATTCTGGCTTCTTGGAGCCACTTCCTGTTTGGAACGCCAGGTGGGCGGAGTCACTCGGTCCAGTTCTCCACCTGCTGCTGCTGAGACTAAAACATGCATAGCTTTACAGTGAACGCCGCCCGGACCTCGCTGCACCATGAACTGAAGTGCCCCCCAGTCCGCTCCGACTGTTTCCTGCTGCCCCGGGCGTGGAGTGGCCCACCTACGACGGGCGCAAGCGGTCTGCAGCGATGTCTGCCACGCCAAACCATTTTAAAACAGGGACACAAGGAGGCTAACAGATTGTCTTTGTCTGTGTGTAGATCCCCACCATTTCTCAAACATTTCCTAAATAATGAGGTATTTGAAACATAAATACTATGACCTAGTTTTTCTGATGATTCGTTTTTTGCTTTTCATTATCGGACCAAAGTTAAGTGTTTTAAGGTGGTGTTTTATTTTTTTTATTTTTTTTTTTTTTATTTTATTTTACCAGGAAGTTCCATTGAGACTGCATCTCTTTTTCAAGGAAGACCTGGGCCAAAAGGCATCAATACAAAATAAAATACAGTTAAAACAACTGAAATATAAAAATACATTACAAAATACAATAAAATGCAATTCAAATTGAGATGAACAGTAGGACAATGACTAATAGGTTAATTAAAAGTGGTACAGAAAGGTCAAGGGTGACATGTGCATGTTTCTTTTAAAAGCTCAGAAAGTTTTGCTTTAAAACAATTCAAGGGAATAAGGTCACTTAAATGCAGAGAGTTTTGAATATTATTCCAGGAAAGCGGAGCAGCAACAGAAAAGGCTGTTTTTCCTAATTCACTGAGGAATCTAGGGACATAAAGAAGCAATTTGAGTGAGGAACGAGAGTTATATATGTTGTTAACAGGAGAAAGAAGACGGCACAGATATTGAGGTAGTTTGCCGAGAATGGCCTTATAGGTGAATATTAGCCAGTGTTTCTGTCGCCTGACTTTGAGTGAAGACCAAGAGAGCAGAGAGTACAGTTCACAATAGTGGGTTCTGTATGCAGAGTTTGTGATAAAACGTAGGGCACTGTGGTAAACTGTGTCCAGACTACGGAGAGTTGACGAGGCAGCATTCATATACAGAATGTCCCCATAATCCAAAACTGGGAGGAAAGTGCTCTGAACAAGTCTTCTCCTCACACCTGGACTTAGACAAGATTTATTTCTGTAGTAAAAACCCAGAAGTGCTTTTAGCTTTTTTAGCAAGTGGTCAGTGTGAGAGGTAAAAGATAGTTTGTCATCAATCCACACACCCAGATATTTATATGAGGACACTTTTTCAATTTCCACCCCTTCCAAAGTATGAATATCAGCCTTCAGTACATCATGTGAACGAGACCTGGAAAATATCATGAATTGTGTCTTTTTAGCATTTAGGGTCAACTGTAATTGATGAAGAAAATACTGAAGTTTATTGAAGGCTTCCTGAAGCTCGTCTACAGCAAGATGGACTGAAGAAGCAACTGTGTAAATGATGGTATCATCTGCATAGAGATGGAATTTAACATTTGGCAAATGACTACCCAGGTCATTTATAAAGATGGTGAACAGGATAGGAGCTAAGATGGATCCCTGTGGGACTCCACTATTGATGTTCATGAAGTCTGATTTTACATCTTCAACAATCACACACTGGGTTCTCTGTGAGAGATAGTTTCTAAACCACCCAATAGCAGAATCACCTATACCAATAAGACTTAGCTTTTGTAGTAGAAGCTGATGGTTTACAGAATCAAAGGCTTTAGATAAGTCCACAAATAGGGCTGCACAGTGCAATTTCTTGTCTAGGGCATTGATGATGTCATTTGTTACAGATACAGCAGCTGTTACAGTACTGTGGCCTGATCTGAAACCTGACTGAGTTTCACATAGAACCGAGTTAGATGCTAAAAAGAGTTTTAGTTGAGAGTTTACATGGGATTCTAGAATTTTTGCAAGAACTGATAGTTTGGAGATGGGTCTGTAGTTGTTTAGCTCGGATTGATCTCCACCTTTCAAGAGAGGGAGAACATGAGCTGCCTTCCAGACTTTGGGAATTATGTTTGACTGAATACTTAGATTAAAAATATGGGCGATGGGTTCAACAATAAAATCAGCTGCAAGTCTTAAGAAGTAGGGGTCTAGATCATCTGGACCAGGAGATTTTTTTGGGTCAATGGCTTTCAGAGACTTTAACAACTCTGAATTGGAAATTGGTTGGATGACAAATTTGATTGCATGAGAAGATGCAGAAGATGCTGTAATAGAGGAAGCGGGTAGAGGATCTGAATGACCAGACACTGGTGAAGATAAAAGAGGAGCTAAGCCCACTGAAGTAAAATGTTTGTTAAATTGTTTTGCAATTTCCTCTTTCTGTTGTATGGCAACAGAGTTCACTACAAGGTTTGCAGGTGTAGTTGATTTCACATTTTGTCCAGTTAGCATTTTGATTTGTTTCCAGAATTTAGTGGGATTTTTAAGATTTGTTGAAATAGAATTTATGTAGAAGTCAGATTTAGTTTTCCGAGTCAAAGAGGTGCATTTGTTTCTCAGGGCTCTGAAGGTGATCCAGTCAGAATTTGAATTAGTAAATCTTGCTTTGGTCCAGGCAGCATTTCTTTCTCTGAGCATGTGTAAAAGTTCTTTTGTGATCCATGGATTATTTCGCCCAGAAATCCTACATTTTTTGACAGGGGCATGTTTGTTACAGATTTTTAAAAAAGTCTTGTGAAAATATTCCCAGGCGCATTCTACATCTTGAATTAACTTAATGCGATGAATATCACAGTTGTAAAGATCATGAAAGAAAGCTTGAGGCTCAAAATTTTTAAAATGTCTTTTAAAAATAAAGCGGGGTTTAGATTTTACCATTTTGTCATCCCTTATTACTGCAATTGTGCAATGATCACTAACATCATTGCAGAATACAGCAGAGGTACTAAATTTATGGGGTTTATTCGTTAGTGCAATATCCAACAGAGTGGATTTATTTGAATCAACTAAGTTTAATCGGGTGACATTATTAATGAGTTGTGTCAAGCTTAGTGAATCACACAGTTCCTTAAAGTGATCCGAAACAGGAGAAAGCCAATTCCAGTTGAAATCCCCCATTATTAATATTTCTGAATCACAGAGGCTGTTGAGCACTTTAGAGAGAGAGGACAGAGTTTCTGGTTTGGATAAAGGTGGTCTGTAACAACCAACTAAAGTAAAATATAAAACTTCTGTCAGATTCACTCGGATAGCTAATAGCTCAAATTGCTTAGGTTTAGTGATTGATACAGTTACTGAACAACTAAATTTAGAGCTGACATAGATAGCTACTCCACCACCCTTAGCAGCTCTATCGGCTCTATACACATTATAGCCTTGAATAGCAATATCATTGTCAGTAATAGACTTTTTTAACCAGGTCTCTGAGAGAACAATTATATCAGGATTAGTTGTAAGAACCCATAACTTGATCAAGTCCAGTTTTGGCAACAAACTTCTTACATTGAAGTGCAGAAATCCAAGTCCAGTTCTACATTTAAAGTGTTCAGGTGTAATGTCTTGAAAAGGCCCCGGATTAAGTTGCACATTACCAGAGAGCAAAAGCAGCAATGATATAATACATTTTAATCTATGAATGCGTTTGTTTATATTAGTATTTGTTCCGTTAGAGATAAAATTTGACCCATTCTGATGTGCAACACATTGAATTGTTGCTTTGGGGATGAGATATGGAATTGGACAGATCTGATGTTTTTCTTCTTCATAGACTTTAGTTGAAGAATATTGTAAAACAGTTAGAGAAATTATACTCTCAGAGGCAAGATTCAATGAAATATCTGTGGGTCCAAGGAGACATAGAATCCATAACGTATAACACAAGGAAAACATTTTAAGTAAATACCTCCAGAAACAAGAGAGAGGGAGATGAAGAAGCAGTCAGGACCAGGAGGAAAAATAGCCTAGTCCAGTTGTTACTGGAGAGCTGCTTAGGCCTGGTAGTAGCTGCAGAGCTGGTGTGGCCTGAAGGCTGGAGAGGCCTGAAGTCTGGATGCTGGTGTAGCCTGGTGGTTGGAGAGCTGGTGTGGCCTGAAGGCTGGTGTTGCCTGAAGGCTGGAGAGCTGGTGTGGCCTGAAGGCTGGAGAGCTGGTGTAGCCTGGTGGCTGTGTTCCTGTGTCCGTCTTCATGTTTACAGACCTTTCCAATATGCCGTCACTCCTTCTGTATCTTGGATGGTTACAGGCTATGGTGGCGTCTCTAGCAATACAACTCATTGGCATTGAATCACGTTCAGTGTGAGCGCAGCTTGAGGATGAGCAGGTCACTGAAGCTCATGTCCGGCTCTCTTCCTCCTCCTCTTCCTCCACAGGAGTTTGTACAGAGACATCCTCTTCCTCTCTCTGGTGGCTCTGGGAAAAGACAACATTGATATCGGTGAGACCCATTCACTTTTATTATGTTTGCTGAAATGTTTCTGCAAACACTTTCATTTCTATTCCAAACTCTTTTGGAGACATTTGTCCACAGAAGGTTCCTGCTGGCCAGCCGGCTGGACTCCTTTACTGTGACTGAGCCTTCTTCCACTTCCTCCTCAGACGCCTTCGATCGGGAGTACAAGTTGGCGTATGATCGTCTGGCCCCAGACCTGGTGAAGCTGACACACAACTGTGACCGCCCCCCGAGCACAGGCGTCATGGAGGTCCGGAGGACGTTCGGGGAGCCGTACCTGTGAGGCGTCACGCAGCGGGCGCCAGAAGAGCAGCTCAGGAAACCCCCCAGGAGGGGGGAACGTTTGGAGTGACCTTCAGGGACCTTCACCCTCTTCCTCCACAGGTTCTGTGAGGATCCTGTGGTGATGGCAGACACCATGGAAGAAGTCCTCTGGGATCAAAACCCATAGCAGCAATATGTGAATTTCTGTTGCCAGCTTTATTTCATTTGCACAGTGCTTTTCTGGTTTGTGTCTGCTGACTCAGCATAACGTGAAAAAGTGGATGGTGAAGTTTGCTGCTTCAAATCAAAGCCGTCTGAGCTTCAGGAGATGCAGCCTCCAGCAGGAGATGACCTTTAGTGACCTTTAGTCTGTTCAGCCAAGGTCAGCGTGGGAGCAGAATGGATGCACAGCTTCTCCTGAAGGGACGTCCTCTGCAGCACAGCTACGCTCTAGATACCATCAGACCCTAACCGAAAAACACGACAGCTCCTGTGAAGTCCAGTGTAGCACAAACGGACCTTCTGGAGTCGGTTTTGACCTTAAGTCTGACCACAGAGGGGAACTGTCAACACCTCCCACCAAACACTTCAGATGAAACCTCAGAGTAGGAGCTGGGGTTTGAACCCCTGATCTAATCCTCATGGGGTAGCTGCTCAACCCAGTCTGAATGAGGGTAGAGGAGGACTGCCCCCCTCACAGAACCCGCCCCCGTGTGGTGAACTGATGGACCAATCCGGCTCCAGCTTTTTCCATTTGTCGGGCCTTAAAAGGGAAGACTGTGTTTTTAAAGGTTTACATTATTATTTATTATTTAAAGTGATCCAAAATGTCTATGCAATAGATTGGACAAAATCTACGGTCTGAAACTGTCAGTGATGATGTCATTCAGACAAAAGTCCAACTGCATTCATGCTGGATCCTGTGTGACGCCGGCAGCAGTTCTGGTGGAAATGGACCGGTGGGGCTCAGCAGAACCGCTCTGACTAGGACGTTTCACAGTCAGCATGGCATCCGCTCTGCTGTTCAGGATGTATGGATGTATGGAAGCAGAAGGCGTCGCCCCGCCCCGGCTTAAGGAGCAGACCAGCAAACTGCACTGATCTACCAACACAGACAGAAAGCTGAGTGCCGAGCTGAGGCAGGTCTGCCCTGAACGGCTGGAAACAGTCCGTCTGATGACTCAGCGTGATGTCACTGATACTCAGTTCATGTCAAATCCAAACCCTTTAGTCCTTTTAGAGAACACCAGAAGAACCCAACCGTCTTATCGGCACAGTGGAGCCGACCCTCTGCCTCCGTTTGGTAGACAGTAAACGTTTGTCTGAAGCTGCTGAAAGCATCTCCACCTCTGGAATTCAACAAGAACGTCAAGGAGCCTCAGCAACATGTCCCACATCTCGTCTAGGAATGTGCTGCTTTAGATCTTCAGGACATTGACCTGAAACTAATTCTGCTTGATTTCTCTTGCGTTCTGTCTGAAGTTCCATACTTTTATGTCAAATTCAGACTTTAATCCTCTCAGATTCAGTGTTTGGCGTCACAACCAGCTTTGAGTTCCTTCCATGGTTCAAACGGTGGATGAGGGGGTCACCAGGTACCTGACCTGTGTGGAGCTGAGGCGGGGCTGAACCACTTCCCTTTTCTCAGTAGAAGGGACTTTTCTGCATCTTCAGCCTGGATCGTTCTAGTTCAGGCTCTGAATGAGATCTGGAGCATCCCTCAAACTGGACAGAACTGGACCGCTCCGAAACGCTGACGCTCAGTACCAGTCAAGTGTTGGACACACCGTCTCAGTCCTGTAGGACATCAGGTGTTCCTCCAACCAAAAGGTGGCCCTGTTTGGAAGAAGAGCCCTGGGCTGAAGTCCTAGAAGGTCCGAGGAGTCTCAGCCAAGGCCGCGACTTTCACCAAAACTGGAAACGTTAGCAGATTGCACTAAAAGAGTTCAGGACCTGGATGAGGATGTTAACTGTGATGAACCGTTTCAGACACCACCTGTCCAGTCCTGTTTTAAACCAAGACTGTAAATAAAGTTATTTCAAAGTCTCACAGTTGCTTGTTTTGTAGGGACACTGAGGAAAGCCTCCTGACACGAAGCTGGAAGATGGAGAACAGAGATCTGGTGCTGGAGAGCGATGAACGTCTGAGATCAGACGGCTTTGAAAAGTCTGGAGTTACTCTGGTAAATAAGTCATAGAAACAGAAAAAAGGGAGGAAGGAAAATAAAAAAAATTACTTTTTAAATTCTGTATCCAGTTCAGCAGGTGGGAGCTGAAGGCCTTTTGGGGTGAACAGATCTGTTACTATGGGGGGGGTGTTGTTGCCTCAGACACAGGAGGCACATTTCTGAATAAACAACTTCTGTATTTGGTCCAGACGGAGGGAGAGCGGGATATTTGAGATGGGGGGGGGATGAGGGTAGAAGAAAAAGAAACTGGGGGTAAAGAAGTTGGAAAAAGATGAAAGAAACGGGAGGGGCCAGAATCACCAACAGGGTCTGGAGAGTTCTCATCATTGCAGTCAAGGGGGGGTCTGTCCACAGACACACATCCATGTGCATATCGACACGTATGCACGTCTGTCTGGGTTCCTCTGTGGAATGAAGAGAATAAAGCAAAATTAGGCTGAGCCCCCAGTCACACCCACATTGGAAGGCAAAAAGGCTGCCAGACCCCCCCCCCCCCATGGTGAAGAAGACCATGTGGGTGAAGCACAGGAGTAGAACCAAACACCCGCCAAGTCTAATCAAATGTGCTTGAAATTTATTTGACTTTAAATTTGAGAATCCACATTTTTTTTTTGTATTACACCAAAATCAAAAAAGATGGGCTCCATGGTGATGCAGGGGTTAAGATGCCTCTCAGATCATCTTTTGATCTTTTTAAGCCTTCTCATTGGTCGTTTGATTCTGGTTCTGAACCAAGAAAACATTAAGTGAAATGAAAACATTTTACATTCAAATATTATAAAGACTACAACAGTAACAGTGTCACTATACAGGCTGGATTCTATGGAAGCAATTCTGTAGCATAATTAAAAATAAAAGTCAAAACCAGAAATGCTTTTTCATTTTTAAAATGTAGCTGCATCAAATGACTCAAAATTAAAATGAAAAATCAGTACAAGATGCTTTTTCATTTTCTACTTAAAAACTGCTTATGTGTCATAATTAAAATGAAAACGCAAAGAGGGGATTGCATTTTCATTTTCACATCCACCCTGCGAACATTGTCGCATAATTCAATTTGGATAAGCATGTGGAGGCGGGGCGATGACGTCACTGCTATCCTAGACAGACATGCTAGCAGCTTTGTGTTAGCGGCAGAGGAGAGGGCTTTGCGATGGTTGTGAACTTCTGACGATTGTACACAGCTTGTCAGGACTACGTAGCAGCATTCACACCCTCTGCAGTCCTTTGGACGCACCGCGTTCATCAAAACTTTCCCTGGACTAGCTTTGTCTTCGGAGAAACAGGTGGATGTGCGACGGTGAACAGGTTTTCCGTTACCCCACACTGGGTCACTTTTAGAAAAAGTATTTTTTGCAACATGGATTCTGGATCAACAGAAATTGACAATTTCCACAGCAGCAAATCATTCATGTTTCCATCCAATTAAAAAGCAGGAAACACAACAGCAAAGCGACGCTCAGGCTGTGGTTACAGCTGCGACGGGTTTCTGGGTCACTCGAACACAGAGGCACAGACGCTCCACCACAGACGGACTCCCATGTTTTCAGCGTTAGTACAGAAGAGACTGAAGTTGCAGAAATGGATGTGACCTTCTGCACAGCCAACCTCACAGGGTTGAAATGTTCCTCTGCTTTCAGACTGACTGGGGGTAAATCTGGTGAAAAGCCCTCCGGTTACTGAAGCTGATTTTTCTTTGCTTCAAACATTTTATGTGTCTTTTCCTCTGACTTTTGTGCTCGAGCGCTAGAAATCCCAAGGATGAATGAGCCGTGTTGAGTTCATACGTCCAGACCCGCTTTGGCTTTTTCCCAGAACAGACATCAGTGACCTTATTGTAGATCATGTGACCTCTGTGTTGTCCTGGAAACCTCTGTGACTCCCACACTTGCAGAGGAAAACAATGACAGCAGGTCGGACAGCTGTCAATCAGAAACAAAGTGTTCACCACAGGGATGCTCCTCCGACGTGCCACACATGCACTTCAGTCAGACAACTCATGGAGTAAAGACATTTATTTTCACATTCTTTTAGTTTAGCATAAGGCTACATAAGACAAGATCTCCATAGAAAACTTTTGGGTATTAACTACCCCCAACACCAAAAGATCATCAAGGTTGAAGAGAATGTGAATGTAAAATCAGTGGGTTAAAGTCGGATGAAGTGTGTTTTCAGAGGCATTCCATATTCCACAGACGTACAAGTATGACTGATATGTGTGACCTCTGACCTGGTTTGGTGCCACTATCTGAATAGAAGAGAAAGAGAGCCAGGCAAATTCAACGTGGAGCCAAGATCTGCAAAGACGCTGTAGGGAACTATAAATTGAAACCGCCATGAAGCAAACCTGTAAGATGACATAAAGCTTAACATCCAAACGCTTCCATCTGGCATATCATGATACGAGTTTAGGAACATCCATAAATTCAATGCTTCATCTGAAGAACTACGAACGAGCTTAACGGCCATAAATTCGATGCTTCCATCTACATACTAATAATACGAGCTGAAGTAACTCCAATTCGAGCTCCTTTGGCGTACTATAATACGAGTTTAAGACATCCTAATCTCAAGGCTTCCACCTGGCAAAATATAGTATTCAAACATCCATAATCCAAGAAATTGTTTTCCTTCTGCTGCTAACATATTGGTTGATTTAAGTCTGAAGTCTCTTTGGAACATGGAGGAGGTCCACCGCCCATCACTTCCAGTGCAGAGTACGTGGAGTGCAGTCGTCGTTGCAG
>JAUDJI010001656.1:0-10070 GCA_037389245.1 Oryzias sinensis
AGAAACAAGGAAATCAAAGGATCCAATTCAGTCCAGATCATTGGAACTCAAAATCAAAGTGAAAGTCAGCTTTATTGTCAAATATTCTGCATACTCTGGACATACAGCACAGATGAAATTGCTTTTCTCTCACCCCAAAGTGCAAACAGCTTATAAGATAATAAATAAAGCATAACATTAAATGACAGTAACAATAAGAAGAATAACAGTAATCTAAACAGTGCAAAAGACCAGAGAAACAATGAAATCAAAGGATCTAATTCAGTCCTGGGGCCTCATTTATAAAACTTTGCGTAGGATTTGCGTCAGAAGCGGCGTACGGATGAAACATATGACGTGCATACGGACAGAAATATTCGGATTTATAAAACTGTGCGCACGCACATCCTACGCATCTTTCCCTTAATAAATCACAACCAATTCTAAATGCAGCGCAGCTTTTGCGGCGTCATGACACGCCCATAGTTGCCCATAAATAGTCAGTGAAACGCCCACAAATGAATATTCATGGCTTGCTAAATCTTGGCAAACACAGAGAGGAAATCAAAAAAATGTAACTTCACTCAATGTGAAGTAGAAGTTATCGTTGGCGAGGTGGAAAAGAGGAGAAAAGTGTTGATTGGAGGGCACAGTGTGGGCATTACTAATGCCAAAAAAGGCACTTGAGTGGCAAACGGTGGCAGACGACGTAAATGCTGTAGCCTCACAACCTCGGACCGTGGCTGAAGTAAAAAAGAAATGGTCGGACATCAAAGTCAAGGCAAAAAAACGTCTGGCGCTGCATCGCCAGAATGTGTCTGCCACGGGTGGGGGACAGGGGACACCGGAGCTGACCCCTCTTGATGAGAGACTGGCGGCTATTATTGGGGAATCCCTATTAAGTCCCCCTCATCGGCGTCCCCCTCCGCCTCAGTCACCTGACTGACGCGCCAGACGCACCGGGTGACACAGGTAAGAGAAATAATTAAAAGGATTGCAGTCAAGTCACATGTATGCAGGCTACACAATTACAGATTATTAATATAGAACAATTTTATTTTAGTTGCTGGGTGTTCCAGCGGGGCCAGTGGTTACGATGCTGCAGCTGAGCAGCCGTCTGGCCCCAGCGTCTCCACGGCACGCGGCTCTCAACCCTCCAGCAGTGGACGTGTCCTCACCGATGCAGTCCTTAAATGCAGAGGGAAGTCAGTAGTTCAATCAGAGAGGTGGCCAAGGAGTTGGGCGAAATCAAGACCGCCCTGACTGAAATAAACTGCACGATGAGGGAATTCTTGAATAAATAATATTTTCCACACCTCTTGTTGTTCTTTACAAGCGACGCATCACTTCCAAACTCTGGCGCACAGCAGCAGCATTTGGATCAAAAGCGTGGGGATGGGGTTCAGGGTCTGGGCCAAACAAGCAATAACTATTATTTATGAGGATGAATTGCACAACATGCCAATATTGCAGAACATATTTCACTTTTCTTTTTGTAAGTATGTGTTCATTTGAATTTTTGTTTGTTTCACTGCTGATCGATCAAACGGGTGTTGGTGTAGCTGTTAATTGTCAGACTTGCTTTGTGAAGTCTTCATGTTATTTCTGAGAGGCAGGATTGTCATTTTCATTTTCACGTGTTTCTTCCATCTGCCGACGGTGTCGCCGTTTCTCATTTCACCCGTTTTTGTGCGTACGCCTGGGTCAGAGCGTGAAGGACCGCACATTTTCCCGTCAAGTTTGCTTTTTATAAATCTCAACTATTGCGTAGAGAGTGGCGTCCGCCTTCTTTTGTGCGTACGCAACGTTTATAAATGAGGCCCCTGATCATTGGAACAGAAAGAATAGATTTAAATAAATGTCTAGTCTATATGATCTGACTCTAATGTCTTTTTATTGTGTTTCAGACTTCCAGCCTGTTGATGGTAAGTGTTGACCATTTAGACCAGGGGGGTCCAAATCCAGGCTTCTAGATCCGCCTCCGACTGGTTTTCCAGAAATGTTGCCTTATCTGCTGCTGATTACCTGGATCACGTGTGTTTAAGAAGTTTCAATGGCAGGTCGGAAAACATGTAGGACACCAGTCCTCGAGGCCTGGATTTGGACACCCCTGCTTTAGATCTTTAATCTTTTTTCTTGTTTTTGGGATCATATAAGATGAGCAGAAGGTTCAGAAAGACTCTAAATACAAAACAACGACTAACCACATCAATGCAAAAAGAGAATGAGATGTGAACAAACAAATAATGTCTTAACTGACAAAAAATGCCACCTGATTTTTTTGAAAAATCGTTGGCATGGTCACAAATGTAGATGGCGTCTTTCAGGCATTAGTCAGTCAGGTGGGAATGACTGCATTACCACATCTGGTAGCCAGATTGCCAGCCGGCTACAGCTATGATTGGAAGATGTGTCAATGTCTCTGCACGGCCGCCATCCATATCAAATGCCACTGGCCACCAGCCACCTGGGCCAGTAGTCTGGGGGTATATAGGGCCAGTCTGCACCACAGCTCTTTCAGATTTTAAACACAAATTATAATCTTTAATTTATAATAACCTTCATTTAGAGTTTTTTAGACAACCAGACTCTCAAGAAAGCACAATGTTCTATATTCATAGTCTTCTCAGCATCAACCTCAATTCATCAACATGCAGGTCTTAGAGTCGCTGTGGTGCTATTAACACCATGATGAGTTTGGTGCACTATCAATCCTGTCTCCACATGTGGACCCACGGTGGCAGAGTGCCGGCGCAGCTACCGTACGATTTCCAGCAATCGGATGGTGGCAGTGGGACGAGAGCACAGGGTTAGGGGATGGATGTCTGTAATCAGCCGATTATCGGATGATTTTGAGGACAATTCTTAAAACCTCCGCGGCCGTCACACAGGGTGTAAAAATGTGACATGCCACCATCTGATCCCAAATGCCACCGTGCAACCACCTGTTGATTTGGCTGAAAAACTTGCATTTAGGTCACTGCGCAGTTTTTCTCTTTGTAAATCAAAAACTGTACTTTTCAATTTCTTTGTGTCCAAATATTTATTTACTAAGAATATATAATTAAAACCAACATTTCAAATATTACAAAAAAAAAAAAAATCAAGTGATAAAAAAAATATTTTCCTTGTGAAAAGGTGCAGAATCACTTCTGTTTTTGGATCTTTCAAATTGTTTTTCTGTCACTAAACTTTCTATAAATGCTCATAATGTTAAATCATGGTGTCAAGAGTACACTTGAAAAGAGATTCTACGTACAAAAGGGACTCCACTTTCAGCTAAAACGTAAAATTATATCAAAAAGGCGTTTTGGAACCAAAGGTTTTTTATTTTGAACATGTAGAGCCCGTAGTTCTCTCTATAAATGAACACCACCTGCATTAAATAGTCTTTTGCTCATTTTAGATGATTTTTTTTTACAGACGGTCTAGAAAAAGAAGAAACCTCAAACGAAGGATCTAAAGCCTCCCAAGAAGGACTTTCTTCAGCTGATGAACAGTTGATTTGTACAAAATAGACACAGAAACACTACAGTTGATTTCACTATAAGCAACACACATGGAATGAAATAGTGAAGGCTGTATTGGAAGTGAAGCTTCTGGAAATCAGTTCTGATCCGTGCTGAAAGTGAACGCCTGAGACGGATCCTGATTCAACTCTGGAACCAGGAACCAAACAGAGCTTCTATCTGCCTAAAGGTGTTCTTAGTGTATATAGTGTATTACTATACTATACTTTTACGATACTGTAACTTCAAGTAAGCAAGTTATTTCTGTGCTACTATCCATGTTTTAGTCACAATAAAGTTTTTATCTGGACTTTTGTAAAGTAAAGTGTGGGTCTAATGCATAATTCATGTTTAGATGGAATTCCTTTTTTTTTTTTTTTTTTTTTAACTTGTCCTGTCCAACAGCTGGGCAGACAGATGAGAGCTGAGGGCCTCTTGTGTTGGACAGATTTTACTTTAACAAGAGGGGTTATTAATCTTCAGACAAACCAGAGGTATGTCTGAATAAACCCCTTTTGTAATTGAGGCCAAACTTTATTAATTTCAATCATGTCTGAAAATCTTTGGTGTTGGACCGGATGGAAAAGGAAAGAGGGGAAGAAGAGAGAGGGACGTTAGAGAGAGGGGGGGTAGGGGGTGATAATAGGAGGGGAAGGGGGATAAGACCATGAAGCAGCATAAAGCAATTTTGATGGAATTCCTACATAAATCATTGATTCAGGTGGTTTAGGTCTATAATTCTGCACAAACACTACGTTATGCAATAGAGCGACACCTGCTGGTTTCTCTACAATATGGTAATATAATTTAGGGTAAATGTTTAAAATCTGTGGTCTGATTGTAGTGGAATGATATGCCTGTCTTAGCTCATATTACAGCCTCATTTACAATCTTCAATATAAAGATTGAACCTGAACTTCCTTGTTATAGCAGAAAAAGGCTTTGCCCTCAAAACATCTTCAGCTAAAATGTTAGGTTCAATTGACAATTTTTTTCAGTCATTAAACTATCATGAATGAATGAGACTTTACAGATATTCTCATAATGCATCAAAAAAATGTTCTCAAAGCACTTTATTACTTTGAGACCTAGACGTTTAATTTTTAGCTTGTTTGTTAACAAAACTAGGAGGTTAGATAGATGCTACTACATGTTGGACTCCGGCATGGCTGCCCTTTATCACCAGTTCTGTTCATAGTCTTTATGGACAAAATTTCTGGGTGAAGCCGGGGCTGGAGGGGGTCTGGTTTGGGGACCACAGAGTCTCCTCTCTGCTCTTTGTAGATGACCTGAGGTGTAAAGTTGCTGGGATGAGGGTCAGCATCACTAAGTCTGAGGCCATGGTTCTTGTCTGGAGAAAGCTGGTTTGCCCTCTCATGGTGGGTGGAGTTCTCCTGTTCCAGGTGGAGGAGTTTAAGTATCCTGAGATCTTGTTAACCAAGATCAGAGCGTAAAATTAACAGGCAGTTTGGAGCAGCGTCCATGTTATGCGGTCGCTGTACTGTTCTGCTGTGGTGAAAGAGAGAGCTGAGCCACAAAGCAAAGCTCTCAATTTACTGGTGGATCTTCATTCCAATACTCACCTATGGTCAGGAGCTCTGGGTCATGACCCACTAAAACAAGGTCTCTACCACAAGCGACCATTTTGATCATTGGACGACCTGCTCAACCACCTGAGCCACACATCCCAAAATACTTTAATTGACTCCATTAAAAAGCTCTTGAGGAAACTAAATCAGCACACGGATGTGATCACAATCTTTGTAAGTAAAACATTTCTGACTTTTTCTGACTGGTTTATTGATCTTTTCTCTCTCATTTGTCAGGTGCTTCTGTTTACATTTGTTTTTGTCTGCTATGAATTTTTCTGAACCCTGAACTGAATAAAAAATATAATTTTGATACATATCAGCTTTTCTCTCATAAATTGTTTTTTTTTTTTATTTTAAAATACAGGCAGAGAAATGCGTGAAATTAGTTTTTAAAGGAGAAAATGAGAAACGCTTCACGGTTCTGCTCATCTTCCTTGCACCTCCATGAACTTCATTTTCTCTGTTCCAAATCATCCGATTGTTTCAATTTCTCTACTCCAATCAAATGGCAGAATTTGTTCATTTTTCAATTATCAAACTTTGGGCGTCCAATCAGAGAGCCGGATTTGTTCCAGTTTCTCAACACCCCCCCCCCCCCCCACTGTCATGGCTGCCGTCTTCCGTTTTTTCGTCTTCCAGTTTTTCCTTTTTTTTTAAAGAAGGAAATTGATGGTTTTTGGTGCCAAAATGATATTGATATGTTAGGCTTCTCCCCTTTTCTGTGTCGTGTTTTTAGCAAAATGTGTTAATAGATTATAATACAGTTGCTTTTTGCTTTGTTTTTCTGCTGCTAGTTTTCTCGTCTATTGACTTATGTTACTTTGAAATTTTTTGTTGTTCACATTCTGGATAGGTGATGTTAACAAATGCTGATGCACTCAGATTATAAAATGATTATAAGGCAAAGCAGCTTTTTTACACAGTAATCCATGACCCCGATCTCATTTGAGGACTTAATTTAAAGTTTATAAAGGGAAACTGCTGAACCTGCAATGATGTTTTCTTCTGTTTTGTCACAGAAGTGACTTTGTTGTGTGCAGAAAATAGCTTTAAGTTACCATTTCTTCTGAAATGTTTACTCTTTACCTTTTTCTTATTCTTTTCATCTACATTTCTGGAGTTTTTTTTCATCCCTTCATGTGATCAGTGATTTCATGTGGTATCATGTGTGTTCAGCCTCCTCTACATCTGCCGCTTCATCCCAAACCTCTGAGGAGCCTACAGATGCAGAGCTGGTCACCGCTGTAGTTGACATAGAGTGTGAGCAACAGAACAGACACATTCATAGGTCAGGTTGGACACACTGATGTATCAGCTGATGTGAACTGCTGTTTTTCTACTATTTGAAAATGATTCTGTGATGGGAGATGAACTGGAAACAGAACAGTAAGTCTGGGTTTGGGTCTAAGTGCTGCTTCTCTCTGACACCAACTTCAGCTTCATCATAACTACTAGATGATCTGCAGCTCAGCACCAACTCTCTCTGCTATTGCAGTCACTTCTTTCTGCTTTCAGCATCAATAAACTTAAATTGAATGGATTGAATGACAACAGAAACAGGTGTAGAAGTTTACATTTTACATTTTAATTAGTTTGTTTTTTTACATGTTTTTTTCAGACACTGTTAAATATGTCAATTAAAATAAAATATTCTTGCAAACAAACAGAGTAAAAGAAAATATGTGCAAAAGCTAAAAATAATCATCCCGATTTTCTTCCATTTGGTTTCATTTAAATAAACCCACAGAAAATCAGAGACATGAAACCATCAGATGTTCCACTGTGGTTCCATCAGAGAGGAACCTCTTCTGTACCCTCCAGGTGAGCTCAGGCAGAGATCGGGTGAGCAGGAACCTCAAAGATTCCAAAACCATTCCTTTCTTTATCGGCATCAAACAGGAAGTCGAGAGGAGTGCTGGCACATCCAGATTATGGCCAGAGGGAGAGCGACCTGCCCGAAATGCAGAAGTGTGAGCAGGAAGACTGGAGTGGCTAAAGAAACACATGGAGAACTACAGACTGGAGAGCACTCAACATAAATGTCTAATCACTGCTAAGTATAAAAATACTCTAAATTAGACAGGATTAAAATTTTGGCTTTTCAAAATAAAAGCAAATGAAACATCCTTCATAAGTGTATTTATTAGATTGAGCCTTTAGCCATGTAGAGAAGTGCTTCCAGTCTGCAGTTTGGTGAAAAACGTGTCAGGGGTGGGGGTCATTTGTTGCAGGAACCCTTCACCTGTCAGCACTGTGGGCAGCAGCTGAAGTCCTCCACTGACATGACGTACCAGATCATGGCCAACCACAGCCACCTGGTGAGGTTTTTAGATGGATCTGACCTCCTGATCAACATTTGGTGAACTTTCACTGAACTGGTCTTGTAATTAAATTCCTTTTTATTGAAATCAAATCAGGGGCTCTTATTTTGAAAAGATGTAAATATTTGATGCTTAATGTGATATTTAACGTAATAAAGACTGAAAACCTTCAGGTCATCATTACTTGCTGTGACCAAGTCTGCTCCAATCATCTTTGGATCCATTTTTTAGGTATTTTCAGTCTTATAATTATGATGCCATTTTTAGCCAAAATAAATAAAAAAAATAAAAATTCTAGGGCATATCAAATGTCAGAAAATCTCCGACTTTTCCAACAGCACATGAATGCAGAGTAACTTTCTGCACCTAAACAAAGGTCATTTTATTTGTAGTGCAGCATCTATGGGACACACCAGAAAAGAAAATATTAACAAGGATGATCAACTTATTCCAGTTTGGCGGGCCAGATTAAAAAGTACACAGAGAGGAAAGGCATTTTCTATGCCTTTTATGTCAGCCACTTTTCCTTCCTTCTTCAGCCAACAGTGAATGACACAGAGGAGCTGGATGATCATGCCGTGAAGGACAAACTCCGGAAATTCCTGAAGCGACTGGGAAAACTAAAATGCTCCAAAGAGGCGAGTCTGCTTGAAGCTCCTCCAGTCCTCTGGCAGAGGGGATTGTGGACACGTCTTCCCTTTTGGCGTCTTCCGTCCCCAGGGCTGCACCACTGCCTTCACCAGCATCATGGGTTACGTGTACCACATGAAGAAGTGCGGGAAGGAGCCGTCAGAGCTGGAGAAGATGCTGCTAAACTGCTCTCACTGCGGGAAAGCCTAACAAGTCCAAGGCTGGTCTGGAGTATCACCTGAGATCTGAGCTCCTGTGAGGACTCTGTCCATCTGTCACGTCTTTAAAATGCACTCATCCCCCTTCAGATGGAACTTTTTAAGTCCTGTCCTGCATCTTCTTCATACTCAGACCCCCCAGGAAACAGAGGAAGACAAGGGGCAGAAGGTCCAGAAGGACGCCAACCCCGAGAGGACGGCCAGCGGCAGAGTGCAGCGGGCCTCGGCTCAGGTGGCCAACTTCCACCTGGCCGAGATCGCCAACAACGACCTTCCAAAAGACTGGCCCAAGAGGAAGTTCCAGACGACCAAAAGGCAGGAGGAGAGCCACTTTTCCACACGCTCAGCAATTCTTTTGAAACCATGGAAAGTTGGGGATTAACGTGGCCTCCTCATTTGAAATACGCTCAGCCTGGTCTGCCGGCCTTCAGCCACGACGTCCTGAGGAAGTGGAAGAACGAGGTGAAGCTGCAGAGAAAAGTCCAATGTCCCAACCAGGTAGAAGTAGCTCCTGATGGGAGTTTTGAGTTTCTCTGAACATGGTCAAATTTACCCCCCCCCGGTATTTTAAGTGGCTTTTTTTGTCCACCATTAATTGCTTCTGTCTCAAATGAATGAATCAATCAATTCTTTTAGGAGTCGATGGCCTCTGGTGTTGGATTTCACTGTTACAGTAGAAGGTTAGGAGTCGCGGCGGTTCTGCAGCAACGCCACAGTGATTTACCGTTTCTGATGGTACGTTGGGTTTGGTTCCGGTTTTACGTGGGATATTCACCCAACAACCCTCTGCATTTACCCGGACTTGGGACCGGCACATGAAAGCACTGGCCTGTGCTCCATGTGGTTGCATTACCCTAACCAAACCTACGTTTTCTGGTTAATCTATTTTAGGAACACTTTAAAGTTTACATCACCCAGTCAAATATAAACATTCCTCCAAGAGTATTTTAAAGTTTATTACACTTGACATCTCACCTTTTAATACATTTGTGATGAAAACACACTACTGAGTGGAAGATATGTTATGATCACTGTGAGCAGGGGGCGTGGCTGACCTTCTCCCTGGTGCCTCTCTACTCTGCACACCTGATTCTCATCTCATCACCATGTCTTTAAAAGCCTGCACCTTCCTCTTTCTCCCTGCCAGATGATTACAATTCAGTAGCTCTTAGCACCTGTCCTGTATATCTGTCTAGGTCCGATAATTCAGCATCCTGTCTGATTAAGTTTTTGTTCCTGAGGAATAAATTGTCAACCTGCCCTCGGCTTCCGTCTCTGCTTTGGGATCCTTCCACTCAACCTAACAAGATAATTTTTCAGCAATTTTTTTTTTTTTATTAATCATGAAGTTTAAATAAACACTTTTTTTGAGAAATAAACTCCCAAATTTATTCTACAGTAAAACTCGTCTTTAAAAAAACATTTTGGTTTGACAGAGTCAGAAATTAACTAGAATTGTAAATAATTTGGGTAAAAACATTGTTAGGAATATAAACCGTTTGGCACCTTTTGAAACAACTCCGATAAAAAAAAAAAAAACTTTTTTTCTTTAACAGTTATGCGGAGCAAAGACTCACAATACCAGTCAAATCAGGCAATATCAAATATCTAGGTATCAATTTTTCCCCCAAACTATCAAAACTGGTGCAGCTAAACCACACCCCATTACTGAAAAGCACACAGGACGATCTAACACACTGGACCAACCTGCCTCTGTCCCTTATGGGCAAGGTAGCCACGGTAAAAATGAAAATCTTACCCAAAGTTAATTATCTCTTCTCAATGATTCCCACACAACCGCCACTAAAATGGTTCAAAACA